>JAUMHI010000065.1:18654220-18665826 GCA_032359435.1 Enteromius unitaeniatus
GCTGATAGTAAATCTGGCACTTAATTTCTTAAAAAAAAAAAAACTTACTAACCCCATACTAGTTCACAACATAGTTTGCATCGATTATATTACTGGTAAATCACTTTAAAGTGCTAATAATCGTGTAACTTTACATGTTGCTTACATGTAACATTTTTTCAGTTCACTGTACCAGCCAACCAAACCTACTATCACTGCAAGATTGTGAAAACCCCGACGTTTGATCGCAAACAGCACATTTATCGTGTAAGTAAGTTTATGAATTCAACACACGTGATCTATCCTGATCTATCATGGTTAATCTTTAATTTACTTTCATTATGTCCAGATTGAGCCGGTGATCACAAACTTTGACCTCGTGCATCATCTGCTGCTGTATCGCTGCCCTCCCAGCGTGACGGAGCCATTTGAGGCAAAGTGTTATTCTGGGGTGGATGCAAATTGTATGGAGACCGTAGCTATGTGGGGAGTTGGCGGAGGGGTTAGTCTCATCTGTGACTGGGGTTTTAGGGCCTTTTTAATGTGAGAGGGAGACCGTTAACTGTTGCGAGCAGATTACAGAAATTTATTTGAACTGATTCAGCTGGTTGATTAAAATATGCCTCAAAAGTATTGTTTTTCAGCTTTTGTCAACAAGGGTACATTACTTGTTTAAAAGGGTCATATGATGCTATTTTAATCTTTCTTTGGCTGCATTATGCAGATATTCCCACATCTTTAACTTTACCTTTTATAAAGAATATCACTTTGAGTCTGACACTTTAGTCTTTGCAACTTATCGATATTACTGATGTAACCTTTAAGTAACTTCATATTTTTCAAGGCTTTTGAATTTCCTGAAGTGGCAGGGCTTCCAGTTGGAGGAAATGTTGGATATTTTCTCTACAGGCTTGAAGTGCATTACAACAACCCAAATAAAAGTGCAGGTCAGTCAGAAGGGGTTTGCAATGTAAAATACCACACTGTGATGAATATTTAAAATCTTACAGTAAAACTATACTTCTCTGCACAGGTCGA
The DNA here is from genome assembly GCA_032359435.1 of Enteromius unitaeniatus. Lineage (NCBI taxonomy): Eukaryota > Metazoa > Chordata > Actinopteri > Cypriniformes > Cyprinidae > Enteromius > Enteromius unitaeniatus. Next base: position 18,655,238 of record JAUMHI010000065.1, read on the forward strand.
GTTGATAACTCAGGTCTGCGATTCTACTACACATCTGAGCTCCGTCAGCACGATGCAGCTGTCTTGATGACAGGGCTTGCGGTGTTCCCTGGGTATGCTATCCCACCCAAAGCCAAATCCTTCCTCACATACGGTCTGTGTGACACCGCTTATATTCCAGAGGTTTGTATGTTTATCTACTCGCACTCTCTCGATCAGATTCAGCAGATGACTGGATGATCTCATGGTTTGTGCTCTACAGGTTCTGGAGACGTCACATGATCTTCAGGTGTTCTCTGTGATGCTGCACACACACTTAGCAGGGAGTAAGGTGCGAGTCGGACACTTCAGGTAAACATTGCTGATCAATAACTGACTTCAGGAAATAATTTGATATAATAAGCTAATCTTGCTGTATAACATAATGATACTGTGAACAATTACTTTCTTTTCTTGGCAAATTCTGATCCTCTTTAGAGGAGGTAAACAGATCGATTTTCTGGCTGTGGATGAAAACTATGATTTTGAATATCAGCAGACAATAAACTTGGGTAAAACTAAGACAGTGAAGTTGGTAAGTGCTAAGGGGTTTTAATTTAAGCATTAATATGAAATATATGCATGCACTGCACAATACCAAATTCCCTACACACCCACCCAAACACTCACATATATGTTATATACAATTATTGGCAATAACTGAAATAAAACAGTCTTTTGGTCTTTCAGGGTGACAAATTGCTGGTGGAGTGCACCTATAACACTGAAAACCGCAGCACACTCACATGGGTCAGTACTTTTACACAGAGGCTCATTTTGTCTTTTATTCTATAGCATGTATTAGCAAATTTCAGTTTCTCATTATATTGTAAGTTAAGTTTATATTAACGGTCACAGTCTGGTGTTTGTATATATGTGTTCATATGTTTTAGAAATGTTTTAATTGTATTTATGAGGTTTCTTGACATCAACGTTTGGATTAATGCAGAAAATATGCACTGTGGCAAACAAAAGTTTGAGGTTCTCAGTAGTTTTGTTCCTCGTGATAATCTTGAACACCACATTTATGCATTTTAAAGCCTACAGTAAATACAATTTCCAGAAGTAAACAAGTAGACTATAAACAAATTACGCCAGTTTACTGACAAAGCTTCTGACAACTAAAAAACATTTTTTCTTAAATTTGAGTCTAAAAGTTTGAATTAGAATAGTTTGCTAAAGCGCTATCATAAAAACATTGAAGCTGGAAATAACTTTACCTGTGTGAACTGTGGAGTGAAGGCCCATTTTGTCACTTGTTAGCAACCGCCATTTTCAAGACAAAAAAAGCTGTAAAAAAATGTAAATGAAAATATCTTGAGCTGAGTGTTTAAATTCTGCCATTAATTAATGACTCGCCCTCATGTCGTTCTGAACCTTCATTCATCTTCGGAACACAAATGAAGATGCTTTTGATGAAATCGGAGAAGTATCCTTCATGGACAGCAACACAACTGAAATGATCCCAGATCAGAAACATAGTAAAAACACCAGTAAAACAGTCCATGTGACATCAGTGGATCAACTTAACTTTTTCGCCGTAAGTTGCGAGAAGAAAGGTATGCTGATGAGATACTATTTTTGTTTTCTTTGCACAAAAAAAAGTATTCTTGTAGCATTGCAAAACTGAAGTTTATCCATACACTGATGTCACATGGACTTTTTTACCAGTGTTTCTGACATTTTTCTGGATCTGGGATCATTTCAGTTGCAGCTTAATTTGTGTTCTGAAGATGAACAAAGATCTTCTGGGTTTGGAACAACATGAGGGTGACAGAATTTAAATGTTTAGGTTAACTAACCTTTAAAAAAAAAAAAAGAAGAGAATTTTCTAAAACTTATTTTTTCTGCCCACAGGGAGGGCTCTCAACTTCAGATGAGATGTGTTTGGCCTTCCTCCTCTACTATCCAGCTATGAATCTGAGCGGCTGTTTGAGCTTCCCCAATACAACAACTTTAATATCTGAGATGGGAGCAAAAGATCCAGTGTAATGTCATTTAAAACACTTATGGTTTTAATGAGTTTCCCTTTTAATATTTATCTTAATGATGAAGTAGCTTTTATTTGTAAATTTACAGCTCTTGGCTCAATATGATGTTCATGAAGACTTGGAATGACAAGTCTATCAATGAATACCAACAAACAATGAAAAGAATCGACCACAATGTCCTGGTCATAAATTCAAATGTAAGTGTCCACTCCTCCACAATATCAAGCTTTTCAATTTCTGATCACGGCTGTGTTCACCTGACGCTCTTTTTCATGCGTATTTTCAGAACAATGTATCAAGCAACACAGAACTGATTCCTGACCTCCAAGTCTTCCCGTCTGCACCCTGCAAGAGCGACAGTGCCACCAAAAGTTTTGCTTTGCTATCACTGCTCCTCTGTTTGGGAGTGCAGTGGGCATCCTTTTGAAACATTAATGCAAAAAAAACTAATGTAACTTCTTGCTCTTTCGTTGTCTGAATAAATGTATTAAAGCGACAGGAAACTGAGCAATCTATATGCAGTCCCCCACCCCCCCTAAAGAACTAAACTTTAAAGTTTAGATAAAAGAATTAGTTGGCAGCATGATTCAGAGTTTTTTCCTTGTGTTTTTTTTACTAACAAAATAGCAATAATAAAATGAAGGAAATCTGTATTTAAAAAAAAAAAAAACTCAAAGAGAAGATAGATGTAGGCTGGTGTTTATGCAGTGGTACTAACAAATTTTTTTTTACTAACAAAATAGCAATAATAAAATGAATGAAATGTGTATTTAAAAAAAAAAAAAACTCAAAGAGAAGATAGATGTAGGCTGGTGTTTACGCAGTGGTATGTCTATGGCCAAAATGATTGACGTGTATACAAGAAAAAGCATGTGAACCTTTTGGAGTTTCATTGTTTTCTGAATAAATTTGTCATAAAATATGATCCGATCTTCATCTAAGTCAAGGGTATTGACAAACATGTGTCTAAAAATAACAAAATTCTACACTTTAATGTCTTTATTCAACATTCAAAAGTAAGTTAATTAATAACTGGTTACAGACATGCTCACATTTTCCTGATGAATTGTCTGATATACTTAGGAATTCATCTTCTCCTTCAGCAAAGCAGGCCCAACTCATGATGTTTTCTCCACCATACTTTACAGTTGGGATGATGTTTTCATGAGGATATGCCATGCCCTTTCTACACCAGATGTAGTGTTGTTTTTTTTCATCAGTCAACAAAACATTTTGTCAATGTGCTTTTTTACAAACTTCAGGCTTGCAGCAATGTTCTTTCTAGTCCTGCTGTGAACACCCTACTTGTTCAGTGTTTTACATATTGTAGACTCATGAACAGAAATGTTAGCAAGTTCCAATGATGCCTTCAAATCTTTGGCATTTGGGGTTGTTTCTTTACCTCGTTGAGGAGTCTTCATCGTGCTCTTGGTGTCACAGGTTATGTGACATACCCAGGTAAGTTAGTGGATAACCTCAAAAACGGAGGTAACTTTCTGGGTATGTATGTAACCATAGGAACTTACTCTCTGAAGATTGCCGTTAATCGTGTGGCCTTAAAATACTGATACCATGCATATTTACACAAATTTTTCTCTTATTTTTGCCAAATGGGTACTTGTACCATAATGTATCTTCATTTAACTAAGACAACGTTCAAGCTCACATGTGTTTTGCAACACGTGACAATAAGAACACAAGTATGCATGAACACAAAGTTAAACAAACAATCAGAAGACTAAATCGCACATCTGACACTTCTCAGTCAATCTTAACTTACTCCTACTGGCATGGCAATATCAAGATACTCCCCTACACACCTCTCTCCAAGAAGGTAATTTTTTTTATAACAGGACTGCATGAACCAAACCCACCCAAACTAACTTGAACATAAACACACATAACATTATTTTTTAGTCGCATTGCTTTTTATTTATTATTATTGGCTTCAATTCTTCATACTCGTGCATTAAAACTTCCAGCTCCGCCTCTGTGAAATATGGCACTCCCTTTTTTTCACTGTTATTTTCCATTTTGACTTGTGAAATCGGTGATCCATAAAAAATGTCTTTATGTACGCGCATTAACTCTGGGTAACCAGTAGGAGGTTGATTAAACTTACTCTTCTTAGGTGTTTTGGAACCAAAATACTCACGGTATGCCGGTTTGGGGTTTTTCAAACCTCACATTGAAAAACAAAACATCATTGTATCATCATACTGATACTTCTGATACTGATACCTCAGAAAATTTCAATGGTGACCTGCCAATTCACAAAAGATGTTTAATTAATTCACAAATCTGACTGATTCAGTTTTTGAGCAACAGTAGTTGCGAGGATTCCAGTGACTCTACTCCTGTTTCAAACTTTCATCTTTAGTTTAGGCTACATTATTATCAAGCCAGTAGGTGGCGAAAACTATTCTAGCCACTATTTTGCTTAAACTATCAGCCTTTTTGCAAGCAGCATTTTAATTGTACAAATATATCGTACAGTTCACATAAATTTTGTTGCTCCGTCAAAACTCAACAGAAAATTATTTTTTTGACATTGGTTTAAAAAATCCTTATAGCTCTACTGTAAACATTAACAAAACAAAAAGAAGTGTTAAAATCTTAATCAGAACATTCCCTTATTACAATAATAATTATGTTGTGATTTAAAATAATACTGTACCTTCAGGTATTCCTTTTATTTTTTTCTCTTTTATATTTGGATTTCAATTTATAAATAGTAACTCTTTACCTCTGCTCTTTTGCTTTGATGTAAAGATATTGAAAAGGTATGAATAAAATATGGTATTTACTTTAGATTATGTAACATCATTAACTAATATATCTCTGCCAAAGTCATGAATTCGAAAGTGCCACCTACTCTACATCACAGCCCTAAAATAAATATCTGTTTAGAGGGATTTCTGAATGCTTGTTCATGAAAAGATGAAAAGTGCTTTTAAAAGTTGCTTGTATTCTTTCTTGTAGTCAATAATGCTGTAACACCAGGTGATGAGGAATCTGATGAGAGGAGGAGGAGAACTGAGATCAGGTGAGGAGGGGTTAAGGAGGGCTGTTAAAGTGACTACAGAGCAGTTTTTATTCACTGCCTTCTCAAACACCATCCATCTTGAATCCAAAGACAACATTTGGTCGAGTTTAAAAAAGGAAACATGGTCCCATTATCTCTTGTCCTGCTATTAGTTTCAGTCCAGTGGTCCTGGGCTCAAGAAGACCCTCTTCTGCCTTTCTCTGAACACCTGGACCTCAAGCACAAGGTGCTGCTGAAGTGGGGATTCGATGAGATCCGGGGCACCATCTTGTTCAAGCTCACGGTCAGCACCAGCGGCTGGGTTGGTTTCGGCTTCAGTCCCAAAGGAGGAATGACTGGAGCAGATATCGTCATTGGAGGAGTTGGACCCAAAGGCAGTTACTTCACGGTAAAACTTAGACTAACAGTTGGATAACAGTTGATTCTTTTGATATTTCATTCTGATTCATAGCCTATGTGTCTCATATAGCTGTATTTTTCAGTATTTCATTAGCTGTAATATAATTTCTTCTAAATTATCTCACTATGAAATCCAGTAATAAGTTTGATATTTTAATATAACCTAAAAAGGTAGATCAAGCAATTTTGCATTAAACTAGATATTAAAATGACAAATATCTGGATATTGCATTAAAATGTTAAAACAACCCATATCTAAGTGAGCTTTGGCAATTTTAACTAGATATTTCCAATTGCTTATCTGTTATATGCAAACAAATGACATATAGCATATGACACAAATATATGTTGTAATGACTGAAAATATACCAATGTTGTTCAGGATCGTCATGCCGGGGAGAATTCAATGCCACTGATTGACCAGAAACAGAATTACAAACTCCTATCTCTCACCGAGTCTGATGGGAAAACAGTCATGAAGTTTGAGAGGTCCATTGAGGCTTGTGATGAAAACGACTTAACCATCACTGTGAGTCCAGGAATATCATTTCCAATTTTTATGCAGAAAGAGCACAAATAAATTGATCAACAGTCACAGTTTATAGGACATTTATAAAGTTACAAAATATTTCAATTTCAAATAAATGCTTAAGAGACTTTAACAATAATATCAACCTATAATTTAGCATTTTTAGAGATAGTTAAGATTGCATACTTAAACAAATATGGTATTCCATGACCAACAACAAATAATGCAAGAACACTTCCTACATGACACCTAGAGTGAACAGGTCGGATAAATGTACTGTTCCTGGAACTGGTCTATTGATAAACAGAACACATACTTGCTGAATCCAATTTTCCGCAAAATTACACGCAAGGTATGTGTACAATCTATACATTTTGATGCAGCTTCCAAGAAAAGTAGTTACAACACCATCAGTTTCGCCCTCCCCTTTTATTGTGCAGATTGATCCGGTAAACAATGTGAGCAGAGGAACCACAGAATCGATAAAACCCAGTTATGTAAGCCGTGGGTGTCCTCTTTCAGGTAGCTTTCACACTGGGAGTCTGCACAGCTTTAGACACACTGGGACCAGGAAGTCTGGACTGATCCTGTTAGTTTAGGGACACTCAATTGTAATTGAAACGCCTCCTTAAACAGATAGACTGAACTCAAAACCCTGAAAGTCCAGATCAAAACTAAAAAGTAAACAGTTTTTCATCGTTCATTTCAAGTGTGGATCAGGTGTTTTTAAATGCCTATAAATTATCGTTTTTGTTTTATTGCAATTCAGGATCTCCCCATGAAGCTGATCTATGCGTATGGACAAACTGATGACATCATGTACCACAGCACCCAAAGAGGAACGAAGGAGCTGAACCTGTTAAAGTACATGCCTCGGGTCAACCCTCCAAATAGCACGTTTTTCGACATTACTATGATCAATGTAAGTAGGATTTTTTCCCTTTTTGTTTTGCTATTTTTTCCTTAGTTGGTGTGGAGAATAAAGAGACAAGCAATCTTTAATGTTGAATTTAATATTTATCTTACCATGCTGTTAACGCTTTACACTAATGTTATAGCTGCAGTGCATAGGTTTCGTTTGAAAATGTAGTTTGGAAAAAGTATGATCATAAATCATGCTAACAGTGCAGATTTAATCTAACAACATCTTTATGTTTACAGACCTGACGTAATGATACAGTGCCATGCTTAAATTTCCAGCAAAAATCTTACTCACTTGCAGCTTTAATTCATGTTAAAGGGTTAGTTCACCCCAAATTGTCATTAATTACTCACCCTCATGTCGTTCCAAACCCATAAGACCTTCTGAACCTTCATCTTCGGAACAAATGTTAAGATATTTTTTATGATCTGACCCTCTATAGACAGTAACACAACTGGTTCCCAGGTTCAGAAACGTAGCAAATACATTGGCGAAACAGTCCATGTGACATCAGTACCTGTAGATCAACTTCAGTTTTGCAATGCTAGAATAATACTTTTTTTTTGCGCTAAGAAAACAAAAATATCATAATTTAGTCAACCATTCTTCTCCCCTCACTTACGTCTTCTGTCATTTTAGAAAGTTTCACAATGCATGTGCATACTTTCCCCTAAGTGTAAACAACAAACAAATTATGTTAATGTACATACTGTAACGGGGCGGAGCCAACAACAGACACAGTGGGAGTTTTTATTTACAAAATAATAAAAACAATAAAGTGTCCAAACTAAAAGGGTGTCCTCGTTGTAATCTGGAGACAGTGAAGGTCAGGCAGTGATCAAGTGATCAGCCCCTCCTCTCCACACACCCACTCCAGTCGGGAGCCTGGAGAGGGGCGGCGAAAAGGGTAAGGGTGACGCTGATATTAGGGGGAGGCAGCTGCCTGCCACATTCCCTCCCCCAAGCGGCACCCCGTCATGCAGTCGGCGCCCACGCAGAAGTGCTATGTCCACTCACAGGCTCCTACGGTAGGAGTGGGGCAGGGGTACCTCTCCAGGCTGGTCACCCTCTCACTCGACAATGGTACAGAGACAGAGGAAACCGGGAGTTAGATATCAGCCTCAACCAGCCACAGGGTAATGACTATATGACTGAAGTCAATTACCCCTTTGGTGGCTGGGAGGCTGTCTCCATCCTGGCGCTGATCTTCTGGTCTTCTTGGATCAGATGGTGCCCACTGCGCTGCCCACATTGAATGATGCATTTTATATAGTGCTTTATCATGTATGGTCATACACACAAAGCGCTTTACAATCATGTGTTGGGGGGGGGTCTCTCCTCAACCACCACCAGTGTGCAGCATCCACTTGGATGATGCGATGGCAGCCACAGGACAACGGCGCCAGTGCACACCAGCTACAGGTGGAGAGGAGAGAGAGATACAGCCAATCAATGGATGGGGATTATTGGGAGGCCATGATAGGCAAGGGCCAGTGGGAATTTGGCCAGGACACCAGAGTTACACCCCTACTCTTTACGATGAATGTCATGGGATTTTTAATGACCACAGAGAGTCAGGACTTTGGTTGAACATCTCATCCAAAAGACCGTGCTCTTTTGACAGAATAGTGTCCCCGTCACTATACTGGGGCATTAGGACCCACACAGACCACAAGGTGAGCACCCCCTGCTGGTCTCTCTAACACCCCTACCAACAGCAACCTAGTGTTCCCAGGAGGTTTCCCATCCAGGTACTGACAAGGCTCAGCCCTGCTTAGTTCAGTGGGCAACCAGGCTTGGGCAGCAGGGTGATATGGTTGTGGCGTATGCCAGATGCTGTGGCCAGATGTCACTCGGTGAAGAAGCAAATGACAAACAAGACTGTTGTGAACCCCAGAGGGTGGATTGAGTCAGTGAAAAGTGAACAAACAGTGCAGATGGTGGCTTTGTCCCTCTCTTCCCTGGCGTGGTGTCCGTGTGGCGGTGCTCTTCCGTGAGCCTCCAAAATAAGAAAGCCAGTGAGGACATCTGCATTGGAGATATTTATCCCGCTTCTCTTTTATGCTTGGTTGGCTGTGAACAATTTTACATTTCTGGATCTGGGATCATTTCAGTTGTATTGCTGTCTATGGAGGGTCAGATAGCTCTACAGTTGAATCAAAAATATCTTAATTTGTGTCCCGAAGATTAACGAAGGTCTTACAGGTTTGATACGATATGATTTTGGGGTGAACAAACCCTTAAATGTGAATTGTGGAGATACAGATCCAGCTATTAAATGCATGAAATGTGTTGTACTGTATGAATTAAACACAGATATGAATGTGTTAGCAGAATTTTTGTTTTTAGTCCGAAAACAAAAAATGTAAGACAATTATCACACTGTATCTGGTGTGTTTTGGTTTTCATTATAGCATAGACTAGAGTTTACCTGTAAGAGTGAATTAATGGAACAAGTCAAATGAAAATCTGCTGAAAATGTACTCATCCTCAGGCTAACCAAGATGTAGATGAGCTTGTTTTTTCATCAGAACAGATTTGAAGGAAATTAATCTTTCCCAGTGGATCCTCTTCAGTGAATGGGTGCCAGAGGTTAAACAGCTTATAAAACACTGAGATATTTTCACTTCAGAATATGTTAACTGATGGTGTAGTCTTGTGTTGATTATTATTGTGATGTTTTGAACTCTTATTCTGACAGCACCCATTCACTGCAGAGGATCCACTGGGAAAGATTAATTTCTCAAATTTCTCCATGATGAGCTTTCATTAAAATCCCTAATGTGGGAAATTTCACTTTACACTTTGCTTACATATACAATCATTTCAGTTCATTGTACCAGCCAACCAAACCCACTATCACTGCAAGATCATGAAAGCCCCGACATTTGATCGCAAACAGCACATTTATCGCGTAAGTGAGTTTACACGCATGATAAATCCTGATTATCCAGCTATCTGTCAGTTATCTTCATCTCTCGCTTACTTTCATTATGTCCAGATTGAGCCGGTGATCACAAACTTTGACCTTGTGCATCATCTGCTGCTGTATCGCTGCCCTCCCAGTGTGACGGAGCCATTTGAGGCGGAGTGTTACTCATCGTTAAGAAGCAATTTGTGTATGGAGACCATTGCAGTGTGGGGAGTTGGTGGAGGGGTAAGTCTCTGTTCTGCATCAGAAATCATACATTTCATTTCTTGATTTTATTAAATAATTAATTTAAATCTTGGTTGAAATAAATGAGGATTCATTGGTTCTCTGAATCATCAAAAAATATTTTTGATTCATATTGATTTTGATTCTCTCAGGGTTTTGAACTCCCTGAAGTGGCAGGACTTCCAATTGGAGGCAATGTTAGTGAGTTTTTCTACAGGCTTGAAGTGCATTACAACAATGCTAACAAAAGTACAGGTCAGTGAGCACTGTGGTTTTTAATTATAAACTCGCATTTAAAGTGCTTGGAATTATAAAACACTACAAGACACATCTTTTCTCTGCACAGGTCGAGTAGATAACTCAGGTCTGCGATTCTATTACACATCTGAGCTCCGTCAGCACGATGCAGGTGTTTTAGGGACAGGGCTGGTAACAGCTCCTTGGTATGCTATCCCACCCAAAGCCAAATCCTTCCTCACGTACGGTCTGTGTGACACCGCTTATATTCCAAAGGTTTGTATGTTTAT
>JAUMHI010000065.1:18696208-18781698 GCA_032359435.1 Enteromius unitaeniatus
TGAATAATAAGAATGAGAAAATGAATAATAAGAATGAAAAATGATTATGAAATCTTTGCAATATTTACATGGTTTACATTAGATAGGAAATAATGTGGAGTGAAGCTGTCATCTTTTAAACAATGTGTTTGGGAATTATGAATGAGCTAAAACTAAAACTCATAGGAAACTCTGACGCTTTAGGGATTTACGAAAAGTGCATATTTGTTTCTTGCCTCATCTGAGGTTACATATAACCTTCCTTTTACAGTAAGTGTAAAGTGATTACTTACTGTAAATGATACAATGAACGAATGCAGAGGAAAGAACTGAAATGCACAGATAAAGACTGGGTGGAGTCAATGATGTGCAATTGTGACTTTCACCTCCCAGCTGTCACTGGATAATACATAGTAAAACAATATGAATTTCACAATCAGTGACAACATGTCAGTGATTATAGCAGTTTATTGTATCATCTGCATCCAGTTTCTAAAACATTATCTGTATGTTTTGTAAAATGACTGCAAAGAGGTGTGTCATAATGGAAGTAAATTTTAAAAATCCTTCTGGATATAACTCAATAAATATAATTGAGGTTTGTGTAAACTAACATATGGATGTGTAACCATTATAAACATACACAAAAATTAAAACCCCAAAAGGACAAATCTGGTATAGCTTTATGATCCTTTTATGATGTTTGGTTAACCAACTTTGTACATAGCAAAGATTATTTCAAAATTAGGATAAATATACAGGGTGATTATTATAACATGCATATATTACTGATAAAATATCAGTCTCACACTATTACTATTTAGGTCATAGTAAATAACCCTCCCTGATTTTATTTAATTGAAATCAGTTATCACACTAATCAATATTATGTGCAGTCATAAACTTGTGTATTACTTATTAGTTTTAATAATACATTTTAATGTGGAAAAGAAAAAACATACATTGAACTTTTGAAGCTATGGTTGAATTTTTGCAAGGCAATGCTGCTGTATATATATATATATATATATATATATACACAATGGGTACAGAAAGTATTCAGACCCCCTTAAATTTTTCACTCTTTGTTATATTGCAGCCATTTGCTTAAATCATTAAAGTTCTTTTTTTTCCATATTAATGTACACACAGCACCCCATACTGACAGAAAAACACAGAATTGTTGACATGTACAGATTTATTAAAAAAAGAAAAACTGAAATATCACATGGTCCTAAGCATTCAGACCCTTTGCTCAGTATTTAGTAGAAGCACACTTTTGATCTAATACAGTCATGAGTCTTTTTGGGAAAGATGTGTGCAGCAGCTTAAGTGCAGCAGAAATGTTTTTGTAACCTTGGCCAGATCTGTGCCTTGCTACAATTCTGTCTCTGAGCTCTTCAGGCAGTTCCATTGACTTCATGATTCTCATTTGCTCTGACATGCATTGTGAGCTGTAAGGTCTTAAATAGACAAGTGTGTGGCTTTCCTAATCAAGTCCAAATCAAATACAGTTGGACTCAAATTGTAACGAAGCGGACACACACAGGAGGGTAAAAGGATAAATGATTTTTATTTAACAGAATGAGTAAACAAAGGTAAGAAAACTTTAATTCTTCCAATCACTGGGTATCAAAACGAGAACTGAAAAGTCTGTCCTATTTCCTAGGAGATCGCTGGAGGTAAACTGAAGCACACCACTTGGTAGCGTCGAAGGAGCTGGAGAGGACTAGCAGATCCTGGGAACAAGGTAGGAGAGTCAAGGAGCCTTCTGGAAAAGGTAAGTATCTGCCTAAGTTAGGAGCAGGTTAGAGTCCACGTTCGTAGAGTGAGCTTGGACACTGAGTGCACTGTGGTGTGTGGTTTTGAAGGGTGTGTTATTGGTGCTGGGAATAGGTGGCAGGTGAGGAATCCAGGTGTGTCTCATTAGTACTCTGGTGATTGTGATCTCTGTGTGACTGGGAGGGTGGAGCCTGGTGTAGAGCTTGGTGTGGATGTTACACAAATGAAGGTGTAGAACCATCTCAAGGATGATCGGAAGAAATGTATAGCGCCTGGGTTAAATATATGAGTGTAACAGCAAAGGGTTTGAATACTTAGGACCATGTGACATTTCAGTTTTTCTTTTTTCCAACAATTCTGTCAATATGGGTTGCTGTGTGTACATAATAAGGGAAAAACTTGATTTTAGCAAATGGCAGCAATATAACAAAGAGTGAAACATTTAAGGGGGTCTGAATACTTTCCATACCCACTGTATATATATTGAAAGCTAAAGAAGAAAAAACATCAAGCCTAATGACGCCGTTTGTCATGACTGGATTCACATTACAGCACAAACTCTAGAATCTTTTTCATTCCGTGTTTTATGATAGCAACAAAGGTTCAAGGTTTTGTAAATGGTAAATAAAGAATACAACCTTATACATAATGAGTCAGATTTTGTTGCACAATACATAAGGGTATGAATAGAGCAAACTTTGCAACTAAAGACTGTAGACATCCCCATTCAAAGAAATGTTTCAACTTTCCACTGTTTCTGAAGTCAGCCTCTTCTCTTCTTCATTAATAATTTAGAATACAGAATTTAGCAGACGATTATATCTACAGCAATTTACAAATGAAGCAATGAGGCAAATATATGTAATGAAGCAATGAAGCAATAATATGTAAGTTTCGATTAACGCAGTATACATAGCAAGGTTTTTATACAACAATAAAAAACAAGTAAACAAGAGCTAAAATAGATAACAAACAGAAAATGCTATAGTGATAGAGGAAGAAAAGAAATAGAAATAGAATAGAGAACGTCTAGGTTACGAATGTAACCCACGTTTCCTGAAGGAGGGAACGAAGACGTTACATATGGGAACTTGCCAGAGAGACCAATTGCCTTTGAGCTTTATACAAAAGGCCAATGAAATTGGCATGCACTTGATTGCGCTCTTGTGCACCTCATCACTGCGTGAGTATAAGCGGAGTGCACATGCAGGTTTTTGCTGAAGAGCTGAGCCGGCGCCAGTCGTGGCAGGAGAAAGTGTAACGTTTCTGTTCCCTCCTTCAAGGAATATGGGTTACATTCGTGATCTAGATGTTACCCTTTCAGTCGAATAACTTTGACGTTACATATGGGAACACCCATGGAAAGAGGCACGACTGAGGCTGCGTTACGCGGAGACCCCCCGCCGACTGGCAAGACTTTTTATTTTCAAGTTTGTCAGCAGAGAACCTTCCCAACCCTCCGTGGCCCAGTTAGGGGGCCCTACAGAGTTGCTAGCCATGGTGCTAAAGCATGGTTGAGGGCGGAGCACATGTCTTAACGCACAGTTCTCGCATGTGAATAAGGGGAATGCAATATATCGACAGAATTATGGATGTCATTGGAGGGAAACACAGCCTTCTGGCTGACTGGAAACAAGGTGGGGGGGGTTTTCTGCCACACCTACTAGGCGAAGGAGACCCAGAGAAAGCACAGCCGGAGCTATCTCCGCTCTAGTCCAACTGTGGGGCAGGGAGGACTAGAGATTGAGATATTGTAGCACACAGATCCCGTAGGAGCGGCGCAGCAAGCCGGCACCAGCCGGTCCTCTCGCTCACCTGCTGTCCTCGGTGAGGATGCGAGAAGACACGGCCTCTACGCAGAGGTCGTAAAACTTGGCGAAGGTGTTGGGTGTCGCCCAGCCCGCAGCTCTACAGATATCAGCTACAGAGGCGCGATGAGCCAACGCATAGGAGGAGGCAACACTCCTTGTGGAGTGAGCTCTTAAACCCAAGGGGCATGGCTCTCCCTCGTATAAATAAGCCAAGGAGATGGCTTCTACCACCCAATGAGCCAACCTCTGTTTGGTGACAGCATTCCCTTTCTGCTGGCCACCATAGCAGACGAATAGCTGCTGGGAGTGTCTGATGCTCAAAGTATGGTCAGTGTAGAGGCGCAGAGCGCGTACAGGACACAATAACTCTAAGGCTGGGTCTGCCTTCTCCCTGGGCATAGCTTGCAGGTTCACTACCTGATCTCAGAAAAGCGTAGTGGGAACCTTGATCACATAGCCGGGCCGGGGTCTCAGTATAACGTGGCCAGCGCTACGAGGAGCACGGTCTTCAGTGTCAGATATTTTAAATCCGCAGACTAAAGAGGCTCAAAGGGAACCAGCCACAGGCCATTTAAGGTGACGGCTGGGTCCCAAGAGGGTAAGAGGTGTGGTCTTGGGGATATATATGTATATTTTATATCATCCCGATGTGCACCTCTAGGGAACCGAATGATGAGTTAGTGCTTGCCGAGGGTCGCACCCTCCACTGCATTGTGATCTGCGGCTATAACAGTGACATACACTTTTGAGAGTAGAAGGGGACAGCCTGCACTCCATCTCTGTGGGTCCTCAGCGTGGGAGGCCTAGTCAACAACAGAACCATCTCAGAGCATAAGCCAGTCTCATGGAGGGAGCTTTGCTTGGAGATAATCTCTTATGAAAGCGCTTGAAAGGCTGGAGAAGTCTGCTGCATCTTGTAAGATGTGGATGCCATAAGTGCCCTATCCCCTGAGGAGAAAGTCTTTTCCCCTCGGGAATCTACAGGGAGGGGCTGCTGCGAGGGGCATGCTGTTTACGAACAGGAATTGCACCTTGTCCTCCCTGGACTTGCACAGGGTCTGTGCAAGGAGGTTCACTGGGGAAGAAAAGCATACTTAAGCCCAGGAGGAGCAGATGGCGGGCGAGTTGTGCCACCCAGCGGGAACGTCATGCTCTTTTTTATTTTATTTTTATTTTTTTGCAAAAACCGCTGTGTTGAAGAGGAGAAGTACTGCTTAACAACTCGAGGCAAAATTCTATGCCAAAGCAGCTGGATGCCTGGCTGCTTGCATGTTGCACACAGCACCCCGGCCCGTGTCAATCTGGACACTTGTCTCCGTGATACTCCGACCCGGGGGAGCAGGGTCAGACCATGGGCTGAATAGGAGTCATGCTCCGACGGAGAAAGAGATCCTCTCGTTTTTGTTTTTTTGCTCTCTCTCGGTAGACCTGAAGACCCAGATGGCTGAGGTGCTGAAGCACCATGCCCCTGCGCATGCACAACAGATCCCGAGAGTGAGCTATTATCAGCCAGTCGCCAAAAGATTGTTGGGATGCGGATGCCGCAGAAGAGACATCTTCTGTGAGGGACAGGCCAAAGGGTAATGTACTGTGCTTGACCCTTTTGCAGAATCAAGACATGACAGTACGCATCAATCTGGTCTATGGCTGCGAACCCATCCTGGCTCCAGCAGCATGTTTTTTTCAGCATGCGCTTCGGAGTGAACATATTGAACGGCAGCTTCTCAGGAAGGGCCAGTTCAAAGGCTCGTAGCTGCAGGATGGGTCTTAACCCACCGCTCTCTGGGCAAGATGAAGAAAGGGCTGTAAAGCCCTGACCTCAACTCGGCTGGAGGGACAGGCTCGAATGCGTCCTTCGCCAGTAGGACTGCAACCTCCGTGGGTGCCTGGCGAACTGAATCACATAGCCAAGGCGTACCGTCCATATCAACCACCGCGAGGGGCTGGGGAGTGCTATCCTGGCTTCGAGCCGCATCACCAGGGGAATCAAGGGACGTTGACTGCCGTGCCAGCAGTGGGGCAGCCTGTAGGGGGACAGGGGCAGGGACTGTGAGTCTGGCTGCGTTGAGCAGTGCTTACCTGCCTCCCTGGATCCCGCACTGGCAGGGGATGGGGAGTGGGGATGGAGATGTCCTCGACGTCACCCAAAGAGTAGTCTTCATCACCTCCGGGCTGCCTGTGTCAGAAACGCTTACCACCCCTCTGTGTATTATAGGCCGGTCCTTGAGCAGCAGGTGGCGCCCCTCTCCCGCAGCCAGCTCAACGATGGGCCGCCGGTTGGGCATCTGGTGCCTCGGCAGGGGTCGGAGCAGAATCACTGGGTGCCGTGGGGGATGCCCTCGGTGCTGAGCAGACGGAGGCGGTGCACTCGGGGACAAACTGGCCGGCCGAGGCAGGATGTAGGACATCATCTCGGTCTGCTCCTGAACTGTGGAGAACTCCTGGGCCAAGTCCTCAACAGTGGCGCAGAATTGGCCAACCTGGAAGATGGGGGTGTCGAGAGAGCGTGCTCTCTGGGCGTCCGGCATCTGTGTCAGGTTCAGCCACTGAAGTCACTCCTGGACCACTATAATGGACATCACCTGACCAAGGAAAGGTGCTGCGACCTTCATCGTCCGAAGACCAAGGTCAGTCGCAGCATGGAGATCCTGCATTGCCCCCTGGTACAGCCCACTCTCGTGCAGTAGTTGCAACACTTTAGCCTGGTAGAACTGGAGTCTTGCCAACGCATGCATGGTAATGGCGGCCTGCCCGGTGGCATAGTAAGCCTTGCCCATCAGCGCGGACGATGACTCAAATGTCGCGGAAGGGAGATGCGGCTGGTCACAACAGGAGGAAGCACCGAGGGGAGCCGTCTCGCGGACGAGAGGCAGAACCTCAACCTAGCCATGGTCATACGCTCGCAATGAACGCATTGACCATCCACAAAAGCTGCCTCAGTGTGTACTCGACCCAGACTTCCGCACCCAGAAATGCACAATCGGCTCGACATTCTGGAGAACGCATCACCAATCGTGGGAAAATTGCTCTTTTTCCCGGTTGCCCAGGGAAGACCTACTCTATCGCTGCAACTCTGTGCACTCAGAGGTCTTTGCTCACTGGATATGCAAGATGACTGGCACTCCAGCCTTTAAAAAGGCTACCAGCCTGCAGGATCTGCTGACAGCCACCCAGATAAAACGCTGTCAGACGAAAGAGCAGGATAGCAGGAACTCTTGAAATCAGGACTCTTCCTTGATCGTAGTAGTTTGTAGTATTCGACTGAAAGGGTAATAATAGTGTCATAGAGTCATTTTTATAAAAAAAAAAAAAAAGAAAAGAAAAAGAAAAGAAGCAGACAGAATAAAAAAAACAATTCTAATGTTAGAGACTCTTCTTTACTTTTTTAAAGAAAACAAGCAGCTAGAATAGAAATAGAAGAGAGTGCAAGTGTTTTTAGAATAGCATTAGTGAATAGAGAGGGCTATACAGGGTTAAGTGAAGGAAGGTTTTCTGCAGCTGTTTTTGTAATACTTATATATGTAATGTGTAATATATATAATATGTAATAAGTATTTTTTATTTGATACAAATATTTTATTTGACATTTATTTGGTCAAAATACATTAGAAACAGTAATACTGTGAAATGTTAAAATCTAATTTAAATTAAATATTAATATAGATTAAATATTAATATATTACATCACCCTCACACACACACACACACACACACACCTTTTATATTCTGTAAATTATTTTGGAAGGGTAATGGAAGCTACACTTTCAGAAAATGAAGGTACAAAAGCTGTCACTGGGGCGTTTGTTTGTAGCTAAAGGGTCCAATTTGGTACTTTAAAGGGAACACATTAGTAAAGTGCATATATTTGAACCTAAAAGGTACAAAAGTGTAACTTTTGAAAAGGTACTGCCCCAGTGACAGCTTTTGTACCTTTATTTCTAAAGAGTGTACCAAATACTATGCTAAATAATTTTGATAATATATATTTGCTATATATAATATTTAAGAAGGGTTAAACTAGCTACCACAAATTGTATTTTTAAAAGTTAAATTTATTTCATTTCCAGATTTGGGGTTGGTAAGATTTTTGAATGTTTCTGAAAGAAGTCTCTTTTATGCTCATCACCAAAGATGATCTGAAATACAGTAAACAAGACAATCTCTTTGTCTGCAGATTGAAGACAAATTGTATTTAAATATATTTAAATATATTACTGTTGAAATATGCGGCACATGTTTGGCTGACGTGACTACATTTACACATGTCAAAATACACGTGAAAAATGGCACAATAAAGCAATCAACATACTGACATCATAAAATCATTCCACTTGACAACTGCATTAAAGACTATTTAGCATTACAGATAGATAGATATTTTAACTTACATCAAAATATATGACATCTCACTGTTATGGGAACAGCAACATGTGTTTGTGTGTCATGGGAAAAAGCAGAAGAAAACTTGTGTTGAAAACACTTTGGTAACTGATAAGAGATCAGCAGTTTTCTTTCATTGACCCAGCTTTAGTCATCCGAAACTGTATGCTTTTACGACTGCTTTACACTGAACTTTGTCCTACAGTGTGTTTAGTTTGCTATATTAGCTCAGTGTGACTTCCAGGTCAATCTGAAGTCTATTTCATTAAGACACTCACTGAAGGAATTCCTACCTTTTGAAGGATTCACAAGATTTCAGGATGAAAAAATTTATGAGCCGAACCACCAAAAATGTCCTTGTGATTTCATTTGGATTTTTGTTCTTATTCACAGCATATGGAGGGCTGCAGAGTTTACAGGTAATAAACAGAAATAAGAAATAATAGTTCTTGAGTCCCTCATTTGTTTGTCGCTTTGCATAAAGATTGATGAAAACATGATCCCAATGAAATAACAATGTAATAATCATTTTATTGATGACGCATGTTCTATAAAATATAATATTAGTTATAATATTCTTGCATAGATGTGCAAATAAAATTTATCTACAAATTGTTTAGCATGATGGTAAAAGACAGGTAATAGAAAAATACATTTGTACGCAAATATAATAAAACATTATGCTCTGTATCTGCTGAGAAAATGTGCAGATCATTCATTCAAAAAGACTATTAAGAGAAATAAAAAAAAAATTGTGAATCAAGTTTCATTTAAAAAAACCTGACTCTTAAAAATGTGAAAATAATAAGAAACAATTAAAATCCTTAAAACAGTAAAGATTGATATAAAGCATTTTGTCTTTCAAATCGTCCTGCAGAAGAAAAAAGCTAATTGATGAAACACTTTCACAACTGATTAGTTACACAAATGACTGTATCATTGATTTGTGGGTGCATTTATACTAACAGATACATGTTTGTATGTTACAGAGCAGTCTCAATGCCGAGGATGGAATGGGTGTTATTTCACTCAGTGTCATCTACGCAGCCATCATTTTGTCCTCAATGTTTCTGCCTCCGATAATGATAAAAAATCTAGGCTGTAAATGGACCCTTGTCATGTCAATGTGCTGTTATGTGGCATATTCCTTTGGAAATCTTGCGCCAGGCTGGTGCGTGCCATTTCTCTGCTCTTTACTGATTTGTTGAACAATGAGACAAACTTTCAGATGCCAGACATGAAAGGACTATTATGTGTTAAATACAAAATATAAAACATATTTAAATTGTTATATATTTAATATTTTTATATAATGTTCAAAGTTTGAGTCAGTAGGATTTTTTTTTTATATTTAATATGAAGTTTTCTTTCATTTTCTTTTACCGAAGCTGCATTTATTTGATTAATAATGGTACTTACTGTCCCCAAACATTTCATTTCAGCATTTAAGAGCTGAAGGTTCTGTTAGTTCAGTTAAATTTCTATTATTTTTTTCTGCAGGGCAAGTCTGATGACCACCTCTGCCATTCTGGGTATGGGAGGTTCACCGCTGTGGTCTGCAAAATGCACCTATCTCACAATAAGTGGAAACAGACGAAGCCAAAAAATCAACAAGAAAGGCCAGGATCTCATCAATCAATATTTTGGCATCTTTTTCTTCATTTTTCAGTCATCAGCGGTATGGGGAAACCTCATGTCATCTCTGATATTCGGCCAGGATACCAGCATAGGTAAAGACTTTGCTAGTGTCTTTATTTCTATTTTATTTTGCTGACTGTAAATACACTGAGCATTTATTCATTTCTAGAAGTCCCTGAGGAGAACCTGCAGTACTGTGGTGCAACATCATGTGTTGAAAATTTCACAGTCACAAACTCAACCCTTCCAGCAAGACACCTAGTAAATACACTACTAGGCTGCTACATTGGTGGGTAAAAATCATTCATATTTGTGTCCAAAAACGAATCTAGTGAAATGTTCATTGACTTATCCACTAAACAATATCTAGCAATGTCCAAATTACAATTCCTGTACTTAGCAAAATAAGTACTTTTCATGAATCTAGAATTTCTATTAAGACATAGTTTTTCCTGGCCCATGCAGGTGTGGGAGTTCTGGCCATAATATTTGTGGCGGTGTTCCTGGACAACATCGACGGAGATCTGGCCAAAGAATTTCGTAAGACCAAGGGCAACCAGTCATTTTGCAGCACCTTTCTGGCAACCTTCAAGCTCTTGAGAAATCCTAAACTGTTGCTGCTCATCCCATTGACCATGTACAGTGGCTTTGAGCAAAGTTTCCTCTCTGGCGAATTCACAAAGGTAGACAGCTATTCTACCTCTCTAGCAAGCAATCATTATGTTTTTTAAAATATGCACCCATGCATATTTATTTGTATGTTGTACTGTGGCACGTTTTATCACATTCAGTTAGGAATTACAGAAATCAGAGTAGTTTGCATCACTGTTTAATCTAACAATGTTCAAGTTTATAAGAGCATTACATAATGGAGGGCAGCAGAGCAGTCCTTGATTGTTTTTAATGGAATATGAATGTAATGTGTTTTTATCCTGCAGAACTATGTGACTTGCGCGATAGGAATCCACTACGTTGGCTTTGTGATGATCTGCTTCGGTGCTACTAACTCCCTGTGCTCATTTGCATTTGGTAGACTGGCTCAGTACACTGGAAGAATCGCCCTCTTTTGCTTGGGTAATAAAAGGACAGGTTGACATACGGATTAAAGGTTAGGTATTGTTGTTAGTATTTATGTTCATTCTGTCTTATCACACTTTCCCAGCTGCAGCAACAAACCTGGGGTGTTTTGTGGGTCTTTTGTTCTGGGAGCCTCATCCAGACCAACTGGGAGTGTTCTTCGTGTTTCCGGCCCTCTGGGGGATGGCAGACGCTGTGTGGCAAACACAAACCAATGGTGAATGCTTTATACTGCATACTACTTAGTTATCTATACGGTTAAAGTGCCCCTATTTTAAGTTATGAAAGGATCATATTTTGGTTTTGGGAGTCCCCAACAACAGGTTAACATGCAATGTCAAAAAACACTTTTATTGTCTATACATTTATTTTTATCTTATTTGCTCAACGACTCCCAAGTGATTCATTCAATTATTCATTTGTCCAGATTTGTCCTTTGGTGTGACTCTTGGTCTCATTTTAATTTCATCTCACCTGTAAAGCCTGATAAAGCAGCGTTTGTGAGCGCAGAGCAGACCTAGCAACAAAGCATGCATTTGCATGTTCATTCAGACCAATGTAAAAGAAAACAAGGCCCTGTCCCAAATCGAACACTTCATGTGCGCTTGTGGTCTTACAGACTTACAATGTGCGCGTCCGTCAAATCCACAAGAACGTGTCTCATTCGTAATTTTAGCGTTCGGAATTACATGACAAAAGTGCAGATATCCAAGGAAGACCGCAAGGGTTTAGGGTGCCATTTGGGACAGAGCCCAAGTGGCATGGGAATCGTTTTTAAAAACAACTAGTTTCAGTGATTCCAAATAGACTCTTTCTTTTGAGAGACAACAACGTCAGACACGGCACACTTTCAGATTTAAAACTTTGAGGGGATGTTTTTATTCACTTAGAGATACACACTGCATTAAAAGTAATATAATAGCGCCACTTTAAACTATTCTCAGAAATATACAAGTCATAGTTTTGGGTGCTAAGGTCTATAATCATAAACAGGCTAAAATCAGGCTTTTTTTAATTAACATTTTTACATAATAACAATTCTTAATAAAATAATTAAATATTACAATAATATGTATAGCTTTAATAAATGTTTTAACATGTTTTTATATTTATGAATATAACCTAATAGGTTTTACATTTATAAATATATGGTGATGTCTTTATACTGTGTGTTTGTTTCATTTGCAGCACTTTATGGCATCCTCTTTGCTAAGCACAAAGAAGCAGCATTTGCTAACTACCGCATGTGGGAGTCACTCGGTTTTGTTATAGCCTTTGCTTACAGCACATTCATCTGCCTGTCCACCAAAATCTACATTGCTTTGGCCGTTCTTGCCCTTACCATGGTAACTTACCTTTATGTTGAGTACAACGAATACAAGCATCCAACCCCACAGTTGACCTTTGACGACTTGCAGAAACCAGAAAAGAATGACCTCAAAGAATTTAATGAGAAAAATGAAAAAGATATCATCGCTCAGACACAAATGTAAATAGATTTTAGTTGATATTTCTGCAGCAGTAAGTATCTCAGTATGTAAAATGTAGATTTTTTCAGAGATTATTTTTCAGTATGTATTACAGTGTTGAGAAGCTATTCTGTTTTTGGATGTAGCATGTAAATGTTTTAATAATTTTCTTTATTATTACTTTTTATTTCTGTACAAAAGCACAAATTATTTCTTTCAGTAGAAATACCTTTTCTTTTATTATGTTTATTGCATGCACCTCATATGCAGCAGATTGAATACTATGTTAAATGTTATCATGTCAGGTTAACATGAACAAAGTGATTAAGAGATCATATTAAAAAATATGTAGTATACTTGTATTATTGTGAGATTGATGTTTATATTTAATAAAGCTGTTTTTTCCCATAAACATTGCTTTGAATTAAATAACATCGGCGACTACCATTTTCCCTTTGCATCGTGCTGAGTCAAAGATCACATCACAGGATAAGAGCCAGATAATAAAAAGTCTAACTGAGAACAATAAAAATAGTGTAGGGAATTATATAATAATCTTACTATAAAATATAATAAGCAATTTAGACTGAATTTTATGGGAAATGTAAATACTGCCACAAGATTAAAACAATAGAAGTAATTCTGCACAGATAATAATCTTTATCAGCAGTGTCTAACTCATATAGATAGTTTGACTGAGTGAGTCATTATGGAACTTTTATACCAAAGAGAAAAAAAAGGAATCAAAGAATAATTTCCAGATGACACTCTTCCTGAAACAATGGCTA
The DNA here is from genome assembly GCA_032359435.1 of Enteromius unitaeniatus. Classification (NCBI taxonomy): domain Eukaryota; kingdom Metazoa; phylum Chordata; class Actinopteri; order Cypriniformes; family Cyprinidae; genus Enteromius; species Enteromius unitaeniatus. The sequence goes on from JAUMHI010000065.1 coordinate 18,709,133, forward strand.
ATATAGTTGTTATGTAAGTAATGAACAATATAACAAACAGTGAATCAGAATAAAGCAATTAAATCGTACTCTGTGCACCTGGGTTGTAATTCAGACAATAACTCTGAATATATATATCTCTAAATGATAGTATGATTTTGTGACATTCACATTCGCATCTTATCAGAAATATTTTTATGACAGCACTAAAAAAACCCTTTTAAACATTTACACAACTGAAGAAAACAACTTTAAAACATGCGTTTGGATTCTGATGAAATGTACATATATTCTGTGTCCACAAGATATAGATTTTTATGGGCTAACCTTGACAGAAATGAATGAATTCCTCAATATAAACACCTGGAATACAGGATGTACTATCTCTGTATGCCACCGTCACTGTATTTCTCTAATAAACTAAGGGTACACATAACTTAATGCTACATGCAGTACACCATGTGCACTTTGTGTTGTGACCAGTGGACGGCAGCATCCTCACTAATACCAAACTGCTTCCAGACAGACTTCCCTTTTTTGTAGGGCTAGGTGTATTTTTATCTAGTTTTTTTCTTTTTGTTCTCATACTATTCGGGTCTGAACATGTGTTTGATCCTGTGTGGGATAGAGTACAAAAATAATAACATTTTTCCAGAGAAATTATTTTCATATAACGTTAGCTAAATTGATCCAGTTACTAATCGACGCAGTTAAAAATGCAGTTAGACCATAGGCTATTTGACACGAATTATACATGATTTCATTTTTAGGATAACGTCTTATTAAAATGCACACATACCAGTATTTTCATCCCCGGTGTAATAATATTGAATATATATATATAAATATGAGTTTTACACCGTTTTGGTTAACAGCTGGTTCACGCACAGTGACGTCACATGCTCCGACCTAACAAGGTAGTCAGCAGCTTTTATTCAAACGTTTCCTGGCAACGAAAGATGACCAGAGGACAGGACACACGAGAAACAACCTGTCCGACTGGAAATCTATCTACCAGGTCGGTCAGGTAAGACAGATTTGTGCAAATATACTTCACAAACTATTTCGAAATCTAAAAAAAGTGTTAAATTACACTTAAATATGTAACGCGATGCACTAAAACTAAGGTACATTATAGAAATGTAAGTCTTGCTTTTGAGTCATATTCGTATTGTTTCTGTGTTAACGTTGGTCAATGCCTAAACGCTTTATCATGACTGCTCTAACTAGATTAAGTCAATATTTCCCAGTTTCTGTAAGCCTCTGGACCAGGACTGTAGGATACTAGTGGGTCTATAAAAAAGTTCAGGGAAAACAATTAGAAAAAAAAGTACAAATAAATAGACAAAAGAGTAATTATAAATAAATACATACAGTAGGCCTACAGTATTATGAACAGAACATGGAAATAGAAAAAAACTATATAGAAATTAAATATTGTCTAAAAAAAAAGAAAAATACTTCAGACACATTTAAAATTTTTTACAATCATTGTGACTTCATTATAACAACCTCTAAAATGATTTTTTAAGATAGGGGTACGATAATGCCCTAATTAATGTGACCATTGCTTCTAAAAGTTAAAAAAAACCTGTTCTAAACAACTGGCAGATGACTGCATTAATATGTTTTAGCTTTATAAACTTTAACAGAAATGTTGGCATGCATTGTATTCACATGACAACTAATAAACTGTAATAATTACTAAGTGATCTGCATAATAAGCAGCAAAAGTAAGCATTTCCAGATTTCCAGGAACAGCAGGATCCATTTGAAATTTAAACCAATGTGATTTCCACTATTCCATGCAGAATTCAGAGACCTGACTTACATGATTTCTTGGAGGCACTGGGACTATGGCCGAAAGGGAATGCGGTTTTGTTCCCCTGGTGTTCAGATTGCACGGAAAGGCTCCGCAGGTGGTACGCGAAGTCCTGCTGGAGCGCGGCTGGGAGGAGTATGATGAACAGGAGCAAGAAGAAGGAGACTGGAATCTCTACTGGAGAGCCTCTGGCTTCCGAAAGTCAGACTACGAAGGCATCCTGCCATGGCAGAGACTGAACCACCATCCCAAAATGAGCCAGATTACACGCAAGGACTGTCTGGCACGACACATGAGGAGAATGAAGATGGCTTTCGGTGCAGCCCTGTACGACTTCAGCCCTGCTGCTTTCATACTGCCGAACGAATACACAAAGTTTCTAGGGGTGTACACAAGGAATCGCATGACTGACAGAGGGAAGTCTCGCTACTGGATTTGTAAGCCAGTTGACCTGTCGAGAGGAAGAGGTATTTTTCTGTTTGAGGATATCAAGGACTTAGTCTATGACTCTTCGGTGATTGTGCAGAGATACATCAGCAACCCGCTTCTCATTTCAGGCTACAAGTTTGACCTACGCATTTACGTCTGCGTAAAAAGCTTCTCTCCTCTTGTGATTTACATGCACCAGGAAGGCCTAGTGCGCTTCGCCACAGAAAAGTACACCCTTGCTTCTTTAGAGAGCCTATACTCTCATCTGACAAATACCAGCATTAATAAGTTTGGAATGTGCTACGCCTCGGACAAAGAGCGAGTGGGTCGAGGATGCAAGTGGACCATGAGCAGATTCCGCAGTTTTCTTCACAAACAAGATATCAACGAACTTCTACTGTGGCACAGGATCAGCAATATTGTTACATTGACTCTGCTCACAGCCGTTCCTTGCGTTCCCTCCAGCCCCAATTGTTTAGAGCTGTTGGGGTTCGACATCCTCATCGATGCCAGCTACAAACCGTGGCTTCTAGAGGTCAACTACAGTCCTGCACTTTCACTGGACTGCCCCGCTGATGTATGTGTAAAGAAAGGGCTGATCAGTGATATCATCGACCTGATGAACTACAGGACGATTGATGGTTACAGACAGAAGGGATACTGCAGGAAGAGATCGGGTAGCCGGTATTTACGACCAAAAATCTCTCAAGGCTTTTTGTTGCCTAAGACTTTACATGAACCTCTATTAGGCTGGAATCAGTCCATCTCAAGTTCTCAAGACACTTCTGTAAATCTTTGTGGTAGTAACAACATCAGTTATGTTACTTGGCCCATTCACCCCGACACTAAATCCACCATACGTGAAAAAGCTCCTCAGACATTTGAGGACATTAACAAAGAGGTGGAATCTGATAGCCTGAAACTCACGAAATCTAACAGCATGAGGCAATCGCATAGAAATGCACCATCTACCATATGCAAGTTACCATCGCTTCACAGACGCAAACCTCAATCTCCAGTTGTCCCGTGGAACAGCGTGACTCAAGACAGAGGCTTTCCTGCTTGTCGCGTTGGCGACTTCATACTGACGTTTCCCTTTAATGAGGCGACGTGGAAAGCCTCTCAAGACCAAGCGGATGTTAAGGCTATTGTGAACGAGGTTCATAAACTCACAATACGACTGCAATCCTCCTTTAATGAAAAAGAGAGGACTAAGATGGAAAGCAGTCAGAGCGTTGGTGTCGGGAACAAATTTGAGCCTCTGCTTTGGGGGCCGAGAGATCCACCTCTTCTCAGCAAATGCTGCTCCTTAAATTCAGAAGTCAAGTAAAATGTATTTTGTTTTTTTAATCATTTAAGTTGGCCCAATTTTAACATTTCTAACAGTTTGTAAATTTTCTAACACAAGAAAAGAAAAGCAGAACAGGGATGAGTACATACAATATATAATAATATATATGGGTGTAAATATAAAAGAGGTAAACAAAAACTTCTAAAATGTAAATACACTACCTTTCAAAAGTTTGTGGTCATTTTTGGTCAGTTTTTATGGTCTCTTATATCCACCAAGGCTGCATTTATTTGTGCAAAAAGTATAGTACATACAATAATAGTATTACATTTTAACACACCACTTTCTATTTTTATGTATTTATAAAAAACATTGAATGTAATTTATTTTTGGAATGGCTAAGCTAAATCTTCCGCAGCCACTACTCCAGTCTTTAGTGTGTGATCCTTCCGAAATCATGTTCATTTATTTTGAAAAAAACAACAAAAAACTTTCTGACTCCAAACTTTCGAATGGCAGTGTAAATTTTACACACTAAGGTCAGACAATACAAAAACATCTACAAACACAAAACACATCTTCAGGTTTAATGCTCAATTAAGACAAGCAAGCAACACATACCTTTGCATATTTTAATAAACTTAAAACTCCAAAGAGGGCATTTCTTAAAGCCGTAACATCAGTAACATATAAGTTATCTTAAAAACAACAGTAAATGAACACAGGGTTATTTTCTCTACGTGCCAGTTTCTGTAATATTGTGACCAAAAGAACATGACATCATATATAATTTCAGACCAAGTGATAACTGATTAAAATGATGCATTATTAAATAATAATAATGCATAGCTACTTGTAGATAAAGACAAAAGATTTTAACTTGAACTGAACTCTATAAATAATAACTGTTTCCGGGTATTAAGTTATCGACAATGTTACCAGCTCTCCCTTACTATTACAGGAATGCTCCTCTACTGAAACCAGAGTGTAGCAATGTAATACAATGTCAGCGCTAGGTCAGCGGGTCACAAGTCTTCACCTGCACACTGTATCAGATGTATTCATGCTGAGAGGAACTCTTAGCAATACAAGACGCCTGCTGACAGTACACGTAAAAATAAACAGGCTCAGTTCAATTATTATTATTATTTCAACGAATAAATATCATTAAAAAAAAAGTTCATTTTTTGTCCATTATAATAAGGCCTTCATTGTTCTTAATGCGAACCCTCCCAGATGAGAACTTTGTTTCTTGCCTCCCATTTGTGTAAACAGTTTTAACGGTTCCATCCGGGTACGTCCTCCGCTTGTATTGTGAAGTGTGAATCTCTCTCTGCCCATTAGTAAACTCCACCATCTTTTCCCCATGTCTGTGGAAACAGTGTGTAAGGGAGCATATAAGAAAAAGGAAAGGAAACAGGAAAGGCAGACATCTTACTGTGATATCTTGACAACAGTTCCATCTGGAAAAATGCTCTCCTCTCGACCATCGGAGCGGAGAATCTTGACCGTTCCATCCGGGAAGGATATCTCCCTTGTGCCATCAGGATGGTGCTTTTCTGTTAAATGTAACAAAGAAATGAAAAGAAAGCTTTACAAAGAGAGCAAGTAATGATCTGTTTTATTTACAACTTATAAAACAAATCTTTAAGTGCTTGTCAAGGAAAGAAAGTCTTTCACATCATTTGTCCCAACCTCTTTGGTTGTTTGGAAACTGCACAACCTCCAGACCAGATGGATAAGTTGAGTGCGTTGTTTTAGCATCATTATAGTAGTATATCTAAATGTAAAGAGGTAAAATTGTTAACTAAGAAATTTAAAATAGTAATTCATTTTGTTCATGCATTGGACTTAAACCTTTTAACTTTGCTTAAACATGGGTAGAGCATCTCTTTTTATTTATTTATGTATTTATATATTTTTGTATACTTCTGATAAAAACAAAAACAAAAAAACGGCCTAATAAATTTCTCATTCCACCAAATGCTGGATTAAATTTTTCTATCAACCTTTTAGTCAATATTGCCAAGATTATTCACCAATAATCTGGGCATAAGTTTAGATCAATCAAGCCTACGAACAATCAGTTCTAAAAAGAAATATAAAACCTGTGCTAACTTAAAGGAAACATCTCAATAAAGGTATTAAACCAACACCAAATATAAAAATGAACAAAAGACTGCCTGGAAAAAATACAAAACTAAAGTACTTAGTTGTACTTAGTTGTACTAGTAGCAGTAGTTGTACTACTACCAATACTAATTTGTGATTTTTTGTTCCACTGCTAAAAAGAACTAAAATTGGGAACAAATTAATCTGAACTTGAAAAAATAATAAATAATGAATCCAAAATAAAAAAAATTATAAAAACTGTAATAATCCAGATTTGAAGGCATGTCTCGAGAACAAAAATACAGAAACGGATGTGTGACACATAGCATCCTGAGACAAAAACCAAAGGTTTTGGCCTGTAGAAACATGTAAGTGTTCTGGTGGATGACCTCAAAGTTATTAGTAATAATTTGAAATGTGGCAATACACAGTAACTGTGGGAACAGGCTTGATGAGACTTCCTTATTCACACGTGATACACACCACAGTCCCGTCAGCCAGTGTACGCTTAACATCTCCATTGAAGAACGTAACAGTGACTGACTTATCAACACCGATCTCTTTCTTTGTTCCATTGCGGAATGTGATCACACGACATCCGCTCCAAAAAAGACGCTCTACCTAAGTAAAAGTAGAGCATTTTTAAGTAAATATTACAAGCTTGGTGTAACTGAAATGTATCTAATGTATTCTCAAAAAACTGTTATTACCCTTCCATCTGGATAGCGGGTTTCCTCTCGTACTTTGTTTTTTCTGGCCTGGGATGCCATTTGTGTATTATTGCAGTCAGTATGATGACAAAAAAAACTTCCCTATGGACAAAAGTGTCATTATGGTACTATGATGCATTGAACATTTCATAATAGAAACTGGGTCAGACTGTTCCATCATAACAAGTGATACAATAAGATAAAACACTGTACAAGCGTGTGTTACTTCACGCTCTAATTGTGAGTGTGCTGATGTTGGCTGACTGCATCAGGGGAACTATCCCTTTAAGAGAAATGTAAATACCTTTCCGCCTTGTGTAATCATGGCATTGTTCTGTGGACCGTCAGTGGAAAGTGCAGGATTCTTTCCTTTTTGGAAAAACATAACACACAAGACATGGCAAGTTTGTACACAGTACATCTAATATGTGATGACAACTTGCATATTGGTTTCTAAGAAATGAAGCGCGAGAGAACACACTTACTCAAAGAATTGTCTTTTAGCTTGTTCGCTTTGGTAACAAAACGTCCATTTGTCTGGCCATTCAAGGAGAAGAAAACCCAGATGCTTTAGACAAAATACACTGCACACTTCTGTTTTCCAGTAAAATATGCTAGAAAAAGCTATTTTGTTTTATAAATCTCAAAGGTTTATGCTTAAAACAAGAACATGTTTACTGCAAAACAGTATTGAAGTACTGGTTTTGTGTGTCTGAAACAGGCACAGTGATTGAATAATAATTGATATTACATAAAACACCGGTCTGACTAAATATTCCATTTATATTGAATAGCTCTGTCATCATAAATTATAAACAGTGCAAACAATTACAATATAAAATCAGGATTTAACACTTACATTGTATGAAATAGAGATGGGTAGATGTATTGCACATGCATGAATTAGTTATAAAGAACTGAGTCAATTATCTGACACTGGGCTTTGAGAGTCATCATCAATTATTTCTGAGGAGCTTAAAGGCACTCAAGAACTTATTACACACCTCAACGGGTTTACAGGAAATGAGTTTAGCTCAACTAGTTGTGGCTAAGACTAGTCTGGGTAAAAATGAATAAACATAAATATGGAAATATTTATTTTAAAGTCATAAAACCATAGCGCACCTGTTGTGTCTTAGGGATGAAGGGTTTGTTAAAGGGAGTTGCACTCCTTACGTGATGGGTTCGCTCTGGTTCTTCTCTTCTCTGTTCAAACTGATGTACTACATGTGTTATTTAGTGTTGTCACATGATTAATCGCATCCAAAATAAAAGTTTTTATTTACATAATATATGTGTGTATACTGTGTATATTTATTTGGTATATATAAATACAAACACATGCATGTATCTATTAAAGAAAAAAATATGTTTATATATTAAATATATTTATACATACATGTAAATGATTTCCAAATGTATAATGTATGTATCACATAAACAAAATTTTTTATTTCGGATGCATTTATTCAGGATTAATCGTTTGACAGCACCAATATAAATATATATATATATATATATACACTGTATAACTTCACAACAAATCAACAATGTTACCAGCTCTAGCAGCTACAAATATATGTTGAATTTGCTCTGACCATGCTGTATGATCCAGACTGAAGGGCAGAGGAACCAGCGCTCTGGTGTGATCTCTTGTTCACACTGAGCCTGCTCTGAAGCTCTTGGTTTTCTCGGGTGAGAGCTTCCACACGGCTCTGGAGGAGACTGTGGGCTTGTGACCAGTGAGACTCCCTTTCCACCAACTGCTGCTTCAGAGACGAGATCTGCAGGCTCAGATCCTACGTGCATGTTGATATAAACATGATTTAAACAAATTAAGTATTTTTTGGATGTATTCATTACTGAACCAATGTAAGGATAAGACAGTATAAAAAATCAGTGGTTCCATGAAGAAAATTACACATCTATAAAACATTGCCACTGCACAAAAAGTTATTTACAATGGAAAATTGTTCTTAATATGTTATTTACTTTAAACAAATGTTCTTTTTAAAACTATTTAGTAAACGTTTTTTTGGGGAACCCAAAACGGTTCTTCTGTGCAATCATTGTGAAAACCTCCATTGTACCACTGTTTTTAGTAGTAGTCTACTGTATTTGATAAATAACGTGCATTGAGACATGATGTAAAGTTGTGTAAAATGTCTAAAATGTTGTCTAAAAGTTTACCTGATGAGGTTCATGAAGTTCTTTCTTAAGCCAGAGCAAAGGTCTGCTGCCATCCTCACCATTAAAACCATACTCTCTCATCTCTTCCCTAGTCAAATTCATGAATACGTGAATTAAAAAAATATAAACTAGAGTAAAAATCATATTATCATATAAAATCATCATCTTTCTACAAAACCTAATTGGAGTATCTGGTTGCTCTTGTCCTTCTGGAGTGACTTTGACTTTTGGGAACTCTATTGTGAGGAGCTCAGAAGCAGAAGGATGTCTAAAGTCACTGCTGGTCCCCCTTTCTTCAATTTTTTTGGAGCAGTTAGTCAGAGATGCTTCTAAACTCTTAAGTTCAGAATCACTGCTAAAGCTTGAAGAACTGGATGTAGGAGATGAAGTGCGATGTTCTTCATTGAATTGAGTCTCACTCGGGGCGTCACTAGCATAGTCATCATCTGACAAATCCAGACTCTGATCTTTGTGATCCATGTGCCTTGAGAGGTAATGAGGCAACAACTGGTAATACTGAGAGTTGGGACCATCCTCACCGCTAGTGCTGTCACGAGAATCGCTAAGAGCCAGTGACTCCATCACCTCGTCAGTTAGATTGACTTCTTTAGATGGATAACCACTCTGGCTGTGCAAAAGGTAATTTGTAGCTAGACCATTTCTCTCAGGGATTTTGACAATGTGGTCATTAATCTTTTTAAAGCCAACACTTTCTTTGCTTTGTGCCAGAGCAGGACCACTTGACTTGCTTCCATTGGTTTTACCACAATTTCTCAAGACTCCTACACTCTGCTTACTTTTAAGTGAGGCTGCATTGTTATTAGCAGGCAAATCTTTGACTTTGCCTTTGTTGCCTGATGATAAATCATCATCCTGTAGAGCAATAGTCTTCTCTAGAGGGTCTTCCACTCCATTTCTTTGGTCACCGAAGTTTCCTACACCCTTCAGTCCAGGACCGCTCCTATTTGGTATAGCTTTCTGATACAATTCAGAGGGATGTATCATCTGCTTATTGAGCTTCAGTCGTGGACTAACAGAGCGTCTCCTCTGGAGTTTTTGTGAGCAGTCTTTACCCTTCGAAATTCTAGATGTTCCTTCTCCTTTACGAAGAAAAATCCTCTTCTCTGCTCCTCTGATTTGTGCATTAGTCTGGGAAATAGAGAGGATATTGCTTAAAACACACTTAAACAGCGTATAGGATACTTTCTAAATACTGCTCACACCTCGGTCTGACGGTGGAGAATGGATTGGTCTGTTTTGAGATGTTCTTCAACAAAATCTTCAAAAGTTTTTTGCTCTTCTCTCAGTCCTGGTCGAATAGGTCTGTGTTTAATAGATATTGTTTTAAAATGTCATTTATTCCTGTATTCCTGTGTTAAAGCTACATTTCTAGCAGCCATTACTGCAGACAAAAAATTTCAGTTACATCATTAATCTTTTTATTATTTGACATATTGTTGAAACCTATAAAAACGTGATATTTTTGTTGTTCTTTTCTTTATAATTACCACACCTTGATGCAGATGCTGAGTCAGTAAGGAACTTGCATTATCATCGATGCCCCATGTGATTGTGATTAAAACTTTACCCAGCTTCCATGAAACTTCAAAACATTATATTTTTGCAGCATTTAATACCTTTCCTCTGGGTTTGGTGGGAGACCTTGCCTCGATCCGAAAGGGCTAAGAAGACAGTCTTCTTGTGCAGGTTCTAAAGACTCTTCTTTAATAGGAGACATGCGTCTGAGCTCTGCTGATGGTGCAACATATGCAAATCAATTCAAAATCTCATTTAATATTCTTACACCACATAACCGAGGTTAACTTCAAAGAACAAATGTATTGCAATTTAATTCCCGCAACATTATGCAAGATATAATATATTAAAAGTGAGTGTCTGCATTATTAAGAATATTGTACTACTATACAAATGAGCTCGCTACGGAAATGGGAGGCAAGGCAAATCTTTTAGACAGGTCATGTCCTTTTGCTATAAAAGGCAATGTTTGCCCCTCAGCTCATTTTCTTTAGAAAAAACCCTTCAGTCTACTCAGGCCTGTCTAGACAAGCCAATAAATAGTCCAAATAGACAAACTCAGGCGTTTAAGACAGAAGATCAATAACCATCACATTTTTTTTGCATATATTTGTTATAACTTGCAGAGTATAGTCAACACACCCCAATATTGTACTGCCAGAATAAGCCCTGCTGTCACGAGATATGATCTTTGCAAAAACACAACTATTTCTTCAGCAGTTTGTTTTTTAAAAAATTGTGGATTATCTTCCTGACATTTGATCTTATCAGTGGCGCTCACTAAATGCTGTATAAAAGTTGTAAACATTAGTTGTCTTTGATGACGCCCTTTTTTTTTTTGTCTTTTTCAAAGCAGTTCGTGACATCAGGCATTTACTGTAACTTTTCAACAGGTAGAGACTTGAATGCTTCAGCAGAGGAGGTGCTTTGCCTTCAAGTATGAGCAGCTTTAAAATGCTCTGCTTTGGTAGAACAGACATTCACAGTTGTGTCATCTGCTGATATTACATATTGCTTTGGACCTGGGATCCCAATATGGAGAATATGGTAAACTCTACGGACTACATCGACACAAATTGTCAGGAGAATGTTGACCAAAACCGAGCACTGTATATTTTCTACTCTTCTGTGGTAGGGCTGGAGTTTATTTTGGGTCTCCTGCTGAACATTACAGTTATCCATCTCTTCATCTTCAAGCTCAAGTTCTGGAAATCTAAGACCATTGACATTTTCCTGTTTAATCTGGTCCTGGCTGATATTTTGTTGCTGATTGGATTACCCGTAAAGGCGTACAACTTTCAGCAATGCAGCGAACAGAAAGTAGTGTGCAAAGTACAGCTCTTTTTGCAGTTTCTCAACCGAGGAGCCAGCATCGCCTTCCTGACCATCATCTCCATTTATCGATATTATAGTGTGGTCCATCCTGGGAAGAGAAAAGTTCTGAGGATTTTGAAACGATCGCCTCAGATTTCTGTATTCATCTGGGTGCTGCTGGCAATTTTGACCATTCCGGCCATGTTGCAAAGTTTTATCAGATGCAACAGCAGTGAAAAGGATGAGGAACTGACCCCCATTGTTATACTGAGAGAAACTGTTTTTTTTACTCAGATTTTCATCCCATTTTTTGTTCTTGTGTACTGCTCAATACGGATTATCAAAAGACTCAAACAGAAGTCAGTAGGCAACAGGACTAAGCTCTGGAGAGCGATGTTCCTTGTCACTTCGGTGGTTCTCGTCTTTGCTGTCTGCTTTTTGCCATACGCCTTTACAAGAGTGGTGCAGCTAAAGATCAGTGGGCCGTTGATGAAAGAGGAAAAAATTACTGTTGTTAAATTGTACGATGGGTTTATTTGTCTCTCTTATTTGAACTGTCTGCTGGATCCGATCCTGTACTGCCTGAGCAGCAGTAAATTTAAGAAACTGTATATGTCAATGTATCTTCCCTTCTTGCTGGAGAAGGAGCCACCGGAAAGCTCAGAAGATACTGCAGATGACTGAACTAAGTAATAAAGAAGATCCTTTGAAAAGGATGTTCGGCGAATTTCAGTCAGTATATATATATATATATATATATATATATAAAAGATCTAGATTTTAGGTGAACATTTTTAGAAATGTATAAATTGCAGAAATCCCATTTAAATGGCCCTGCCGTGTGATAGTTGCACAATTAGTCCAATGCATAAAAATGTCAAAACTATATTCTTTAGTTTTAGATGAAGTAGCATGTCACACTGCAGCATGTCAATTCATGTTTCACCTCCTGTTTACGTGACTTGCTTATATTGGACTTTCTGATGACTCATGATTGCGAATGATTTAAGAAACTTCTCTGTCAGGCACAGAGGATGAAATTTGTAAACTTTCATGTTTGAATTTTTTTTTGCATGTATTAATATGTATAATATTTGATTTTCAGACTATTGTAAAAATGCAGTTTTCTAAAGAGCATTAAGCCAAAGGTTTTCTTGATTCTTACCTTTGGTGTTATTAGATGCCAGAATCTCTGACTCATTCTTAATCGCACCAGAATCTGTGGCTTTGGATACGTTTATCTTGAAGGCATCTAAATTCCCAGTAGAGTCTAAGGGATCAGCCTCTGAAAAGCTCAGAGGTGTCTGTACTTGCCTGTGCGCTAAGAATGCGGGAGTTAAAATTTGTCCTGAATACGAAAGTTCTGTAATGAAGAAAAAGAGTGGCATATAGTGGATTTACTGTAGATGGTAAAACTCAAAAAGAGTGATGGATAAAAATAAATTGTAAATTGTAAAAACAAAAAAACATATATCAAAAACGGTAATCACTGATTAAAACTGCCATTTATCTACCTGTAAATATAATTTAAGAACTATAAAATTTCAGAATTAAAAACCTAACATAACATAACATAAACATATCATAAACAACTTCACCTTTTATTGCCCTGCTATGTAAGAGTTTCTCCTAACTTACCTGGACTGATAAGAGAGAGTAATGCATTCTGTTCCTGTAAAACCCTCTGCAACTGCTTTACCTGAAGCTGAAGGATCATTTTGTCATTTTGGCCTGGATTCTGTTCGGAAAGCGATATGCTCAGATGTAAAATATAAATTTGTATTGAGATTTAAAAAAGGCTTTATACATCTACAACTGTATTTGCTAATAGCTAAGCCATATAGGTTTGATTTTGAAATCGGTGCAGACATAACTGGAGATAACACTTCCGCACCCCATCCAACTACACACACACACTCAAAAACTGGATTAATCAGAGAGATTGTCAGAGGAAACATAGACTTGGTAGATTCAGATAGGGTTCAAATCGCAAATACATCTGTGAAATGTGCATTTCTCTAATAATCCCTATAGTCCCATATAATATTACAGCATAGCTTGCTACTTTTTATTTTTTAAGACATTAACTTAAATATAAGTTGCATATAAAACATCCAACACAAAACCACAAACATATTCAGGTGAGGTAACTGGTTTACTGCTGAAGCACTCCAATTAATGCAAGCTGAACCTCCGTAGCGATTCAGTTCCATAGTAAACAAGTTCAAAGTGAATGTAAAATTTATCAGTAAATATTGTAGATATCGGACATATCATTGTTTTATATGATTGTACAGAATTAGTCGTATATGTATGCTATAGATAAGCACAAAACAGGTAGGGTTTGATTTTACCTTTGTGGCAACACCCCACTTCCCCACTACCCCAACATTTTCACATTTATTTTGCATTTGTATGTTTCATGTCATATTGTGTTTCCTACTTTAGATGAGGCTGAAATTGAACAACAGTGATTACATATATTTAATTGTTTGATTACACGATTGCTAGGGATAATTAACTAGTCACTGGATATTGGTAGGGACATGTCTAATAAATATTATAAATAATAAATTCTACACCCTTGGCTGGTCATTTGCAATATGTGTTTTTTTAAGAACATAATAAATTTTTTCTTTAATAAATACTATTATTCGTATCAAACAAGGGCAGAGATTTTTGTTTTTATTTGAACTATGGAATATATCAAAATTTATAATTATGTCAGAATAACAGAAAATGTAGCTTAAATTTAACTACATACTATAAGCTAACTTTCCAAATTTGTGTTTAAAACTCTTGATAAATAATTAAATAAATAATATAAATGAAATGTCAACATATAAACAAATAATTAATTGAAAGATATATACAAAATGCAGGACCTTTAACAAACAGTAATAAAACTCAATACTAACAAAACCCAAATCCCAAAGTTTTTCAAGACATTTTTTCAGCTTCTTTATTCAGATAAAATTTGTGTTTATATTAAATAACAGAATATTATTTTCTGACCTGCTTACTCTATATAAACACTCGCACCTGCAAATTTCATCCTACACATACTGACGATGCTAAAAGACACATGCACAATAACTAATAAACAACAAATGTACACACACACAAAAGCAAAATCTAACCTCCGAAGGGGATCTTTGAGACATCATATGTTGAGCAGGTTGGCAGGCAGCTCTGCCCATTTCAGATCTCTGCTGTTCTTCAAGCGTCTCCTGATTCACAGACTGAGAGGGGAAACAGGGTTCAGATTCACTCACTGGAGGCAGCTGGCAGCTCGGCTGGTATTTCTCATGATGCTGGACAACAGAGCAGACAGACTGAGGGGTCCTCAAAAAGCCGGTCTCCGGATTCAAAACGCTTTCTACCGCAGTTCGGTTTTGGGGTATTTCTGCAGACATTGCCCTCAAGTTTGACTGTAGAACTTTAAGGGAAGATGACTGTTGTTATGAAATCTCTATCAGTTATGATTACAGCAGTAGTTTGGGAAATCAATACAGTCCTGCACTTTCAGAAACAAGGGTACAAAAGCTGTCACTGGGGCCGTACACTTTTGTACCTATTAGGTTAAAATATGTACTCTCTAAGTACTAATATGTACCTTTACGGTACCTAAATTGACCCTTTAGGTACTTTTGAAAAGGTACCGCCCCAGTGACAGCTTTTGTACTTTTATTTCTGAGAGTGTAACAAATCTAAAGATGTTACAGCAAATTAAAATGACTGAATACAGTATGACTAAACCAAAAAACTAAATTAATAATGCAATCTAATCTGTGCGATATAAAGTCAACAAAACTACAACTTACCTTCTATAATCTGATTGAAATAAGCTTGCACATGCGTAAATTTGCATAGCCTACAGCCAACAGCTTCAACTGCAGTAGTTATAGTAACTGTAAACAGAGGACGCTGATATCAGATTGAAATACCAAACCTTACTGTTTTCCTGAATGGGAGTAGTAGAGTGAGGAAAACAAGCTTAACTAGGGTATTGTCCTCTTGCACTATTTGCTTATATTGGTGCCAGTTGCTCCATTTTCCCTTCATCTCAAATCTTGATTGCACTAGTTTTTGTTCATAGTTGCTTGGCTCAATGTTCACAATTGCAAAATTAGGCTGTTCTGTTTGTGTATTGAGTTGGACTTCTCCTGTTTTCTCAGTTGATAATTAACTTGTTGATTTGTGACACTGGTGAGAATATAATTTTCAAAAGGACTTGATGCATAACTAATTGTATTATTTGAAATGCTGTATTGAGACTATGAAATCAAATACGCTATTGAGTTTTCAGGGTCTCAAGAAGCAGCAGTTTGTTCAATCAGTCTGCCTGTCTTTTATTTCTCTATATCTCATAGTTTTTCAGTGCAATTTTAGAACCCAAATACAACCAATGATGTTGATCAAAAAAAAGTTCAGCTCTGATAAATCATGTGATCACAAACGGTAATGGTGAGTTCAAACAACACACTGATTGACAAACACATCTTGACCTGGTCCATGTCCTTGTTAGGACAATGATTGACTGATGAGTGACGGCCCTATGATGTTTGTTGTACTGACATGCTTTAAAGATTGAAAACCTCTCAAAGTCCCTGCCTGTCAATTCTCCGACATGGAGGTTCACAAAGCAGTTCTTTTACTTTGTCTCTTCCTTTTTACAGGTAAGCCAACAGATATTTATTCATAGTGCTTGATTATACAGCTATTTCTATCCTATAAACAATAAAATTTACTAACTAATAGCATTGATTTATCTGTATATGATTATGTTACTTTCAGGTTTCCTCAGGTGCCACAGCCAAAGCACAGGTAAGAATATCTGCCTATTTGCGAATGTGTTCAGTTAAGAGTTCAGCTGATCAAGTTTGAAATCTTTGGAAATATTCTGTAATACAGTTTGGCAGAGGCTTATGGATTCTAGTTTTGGTAGAAATAGCAGCACAGTTCACAGAACCAGAGTCTTACTTGATCAGTACTCATAAATCATGTGTTTGCAACTCGAAGTTTATCCCTTTTCCCATCTTTTCTCATTCTGCAGATGTTTTGGAAGCATATACAAAAACAGATGGGGCCTGGATAGTGAAATTACCTAAAAGTCAATACACTGCTAAAACAGTGGAAGCTTGTGCCCTCAAGTGTAATAAAGAGCCTTCTTTTACATGCAGGTGGAAGTCAGACCATAACAAAACTCTTAAAACATATTCTGTAGTACTAGACTGATCTAATTTTAACATGTGATGCTTTATTCCAAATATATGTGTATCTATTTATAAATATATGTGTTCTTTGAAGGTCTTTTATATACATTGAAAAAGATCAGGAGTGTGTCACCTTACCTGCCAACTCTAAAACTGATCAAATACTGCGAAGAATGAGTACTGCACTCTATGAGAAAAAGGGTAAGATTTTATCACCCAGTCTTTGCAGATTCAAAGGTATAATAACACATGATGTTATGAAGGACCTTCTGAAATCATTATAATATACGGCTTTAAGTACATTATGAATTTTAAGAAACTTGATATGCATTTTCAAAAGTCTACCTGAGTTAATATATAATCCAGATTTACCAAAGTGTAGTTTGGTCCATGTAAGTAAACAAAGTGAAGAGGATTATCTAAAAATCTATCGTTCAGTGAGGGGTTGCTGCTGCTTCTTTTTTTTGTGTGTAAATGAATCAAGTACTGCTTAGGTTAAACAATGAAATATTTCAATTTTGGGTGGCTTAAAATATGCCTGATAGATGTTAAGCGTTCTGTAGATTAGTGGTTTTCAGCTGGTGCTTCAAAACACACATTTTTCATTCTGTATTGATCCAGCACTACCAAAATTATGCTTAAAATGAGATTTGTTTATATTGTCAAACTGCGTAAGACCATCCAAATAGACTAACACAACAAAAATAGATTCATATATAATGTTAACGCTAGGCTATCGTACACTCTCAGAAATAAATGTGCAAAAGTGCTAACTGCTGCATACATCATATATAAATTTCATGAATAAATTAAATGAGCAGACTATCTAAAAACACAATGAATGTTTTTAATGTGTTTTAATGAATGCACTTTATTCCTTCTTACAGAGTATTTACTGGAATGTGTGAACGGTATTGGCATGGACTACAGAGGGACAAAATCCAAGACAAAATCAGGGAAAACATGTCAGCGATGGGAGGGAATTTTCCCCCATATCCCAAAGTATCTCTCTTAATTTGACTTTTTCATTCATGGTGCAATAAAAGACAAAACAGCTATAGGAAATACAAAAACTAGTGGTCAGCTAATTGAAGTAACTTTTCACAGCATAACACCAAAGACACATCCTAAAGCTGACTTGGAGTCAAACTTTTGCCGAAACCCAGATGGAGATCAAGGAGGTCCTTGGTGCTATACCACAGATCCAGAGAAACGATGGGAGAACTGCAATGTCCAAGATTGCACAGGTAAATTTAGTGAACAAACTTCTAAATAATGCGGGATATCATGTGATGGGCAAATCTCATGCAAATTATAATCTTTATATCCTGTTCACTCAGAAGAGCATTGAAAGAGAGCACTCTGAAGGAAGCGTTTCTCCTTTACCCAACTTGTTTGAACATCTTTACACTTAATTTACAGTATTTAAACTTGTATCTGGTGTACACCCTGAATTTAACTCCCTGGTAATCACAACAATAATAATCATCTCAGTAAAATGAATCAAGTAGATGTGCTACCCAGAATCATGTGATCTAAAACAAGAAAATTATTTGTTTGAAATGTCCTTTCATTAATGATGTGGCGAATAAGACTTTCATGAAGGGATTTAGTTGCTCACTTTCATTCAGAGCAACACTTTTAAGGGAAGTGCAAGCAGAACCTGATTTTGCTGAGTGTGACATGTAGCTGGAACAACATTGTGATTAACCAATCAGATAATCAGATTTAAAGGACCGGTTTTTGTGACGTTTAGGCTTACAATCAGTTACAATCAGTGTCATTCATCTATCATTTCCTCTGATTTTAGGTAAGGCTAGGTTTAGGTGTAGATATATGGTCAAGATTTAATTTTTGGATTAAAATGTTATTCCTGGGTCAAAAAAATTATTTGACCCAGGAACACATCTAACTCTGCAAAATCAGGATTTGCGGAAGTGCAAGCATGCATAAGCACAATTTGGGATTGACCCTTGGCTCTAAAATATTTGCAGAGGAATGTATGCAGTGCAGTGGAGAAAACTACAGAGGTAAGATCTCCACCACTGCTAGTGGATTTACCTGCCAGCGCTGGGACTCTCAGAAACCCCAGAACCATGGTTACATCCCTTCAGCGTGAGACACGATCCTTTATAGCACAAATAGGATGTAGTCTATTTTATGCATATTTTGACTGTGGTCTGTCTTTTGCAGCCTTCCTGATAAATACTTGGAAGAAAACTATTGCAGGAACCCCGATGGAGAGCCCAAGCCCTGGTGCTTTACCACTAGTCCATCTAAACGCTGGGAAGCTTGCAATATTCCTCGATGCTGTAAGCATTGTTCCCTTCAGTCTTAAACACAAGTAATTAGTTCATAATGAATTGATCATTGTTTTCTTGTAGCAACCGAACCACCCACAATTGTACCGGAGACTACCTGTGCAAGTGGAGAAGGTAGCTCCTACAGGGGAACCATTGCGGTGACAGTCTCAGGAAAAACTTGCCAGGAATGGTCATCCCAAACTCCCCACAAGCATTCTAGAACTTCAGAGAACTACCCATGCAAGTAAGCATCAACATGATAGCATTTAGGTTTTGTTTGGGGTTTCGAACCCTACACGTAAAATACTGCCTTTGAGCAACTAATCAAGGTCCACCAAATATTTGAAGAAGAGCCAAAGAGACAGACTTCAAAGTCTGGATTAAAATAATCACATTTGTCTTATCCCTGAATGCAACTAAAATTTGTTTCTATCTTAGAGGCCTTGATAAGAACTACTGCAGAAACCCTGATAATGAAAGAAGTCCATGGTGTTACACCACAGATCCTCAGACCCGCTGGGAGTACTGCAGTGTACCTAGTTGTGGAGATCAACCTAGACCTGGTTGGTATTGAAGGAGCCATATATCATATATCATTAAATGTAGCTTTTAGTGTCTTTTCTTTGTTGCTTACTTTATATGCTCCTATAACTTGTAATAGAGTTGTGCATAACATAAATATGTCATTTGCAGAGGAGCCGGTCATACCTGTGGGTGAGGAATGTTATGAAGGTGATGGAAGCTCCTATCGCGGTGCCATGTCAGAAACTGTCAGTGGAAAGAAGTGCCAGTTTTGGACATCAATGGAACCTCATCGACATTCTAAAACACCTCAGAGTTTCCCGGCAGCGTAAGACCAAGTTAACCAAGACCACTAAACCAAATTCCATCAAATTTGAAACTGCACACTTTAGCTCCTCTCATTTCTGGCCTGATTGCTGTCATGTTTTCGCCCATCATGCAGAGATCTGAGGAGGAACCTGTGCAGAAACCCAGATGGTGACAGAGCCCCTTGGTGTTACACCACAGATCCCACAGTTCGGTGGGAGTACTGCAATATTGAGCGGTGTGGCTCCAAAATCGTCACAACTGAACCCCCAACAGGATCGGTCCCAACATCCACTGTTCAGGAAACAGGTTTATGCATCTACAAGATCAAGTGTACCACAGTATTGTCTAAGGGAGAGTGTGTTACAATGTATTTTGATTCTTTTTGCAAGATTGTAAGGTTGGAAATGGAGCAAGCTACCGAGGTCCTACATCCACTACTATAACGGGAGTGACCTGCCAAGCATGGAGCTCTATGACCCCTCATCAGCATGCCAGTTTTACCCCTGAATCCCATCCAGACAAGGGTCTAGAGTCAAATGTAAGACTATGCAGAATTTTAGACATTTTTTAAGGGGCAGTGACTAAAAATTTTAACAGTTTTTACTTGGTTACTCTCTTAGCAATGCAGAAACCCAGACAGTGATGTGAACGGACCTTGGTGTTATACAACAGATCGAAATAAGAAGTGGGATTACTGTCAGATCCCAGACTGCGGTAACAATTCCTAATATTCCCTTTGAAAACGACTCCAAAGGCAAAGGACATTCCTGGATGCTCCTAGGGCTTAAATACAAAAATAGCTATATAAAAGATACATGACATGCATATTACTTTCTAACCAGATGCCCTCAAATGTGGACAACCAGCAGTAAAACCCAAGCGGTGCTTTGGGAGGATCGTTGGGGGATGTATTTCCAAACCACACTCATGGCCTTGGCAGATCAGTCTCAGGACTAGGTACACAAATAAGCTACCTTTTTCTACCCCTGTACTAGGCAGATATTATATTGTAGTTATTAACAATAATTTTCTATCATATTAGAAGCAAAATTCATTTCTGTGGTGGAACGCTTATTGATGCCCAGTGGGTCCTAACTGCAGCACACTGCCTAGAGAGGTAAGTGACACTTTTTGAATGCACAAAAAGGCAAATAAAGGGTTAATAGCACACAAAAAAACATTACGTTTGTTAATATTTAGATATCAAAAACTGTAATGGTTCTTACTGTGCTTCTGGGAATCCATAACCCTGTACATTTTATTTGTCTGTGGACTTCTAAACTGGAGTTGACAAGCATGCACAGCACTGACCTTAAAGCTCCAAGCAGACATGGAATAGAAACCAATTCTAATGGGTTCTTCAGTTAAATCTCATTGTATTATTTTGCAGGTCTTCGAGTCCATCTGCCTACAAGATCTTCCTTGGAGTCCACACAGAGCGTGCAACTGAAGCATCAAAACAGGAGCGAGATGTTACGACGATTATTAAGGGAGCCGCTGGAACTGATATCGCTCTTCTCAAACTGGACAGGTTAGTCTCCTGTTGCATTGCCATTGCATATCAATTAACATGCTGTGAATCTGTAATTTTTAGAAGTTCCCCAACACTAAAAGATTCCTTAGCACTCACTCACCTACTACTGACTTTTAACTGTTGTCTAATATAGCAACCTAATATAATAACATTAAGACATTAAGCAAACTCACGACTCTATCTGATTTCAGGCCTGCTTTATTAAGTGATAAAGTATTGCCTGCTTGCCTACCAGAAAAGGACTACATTGTACCAAGCAATACTGAATGTTACGTAACAGGTTGGGGCGAAACACAGGGTAGGTTACTTTAATAAGTAGGTACAGCTAATTATCTAGCTTTACTATTTAAATAACAAATAGTAAAAGGTTGTATAGCTTCAAGCCTTTCTATTTCCTAGGAACTGGTGGAGAAGGTTTACTGAAAGAAACTGGCTTCCCTGTAATTGAAAACAAAATCTGCAACCGACCATCATTTTTGGACGGCCGTGTGAAGGAGCATGAGATGTGTGCCGGAAATATAGAAGGCGGAACGGACAGTTGTCAGGTAAGGGACCTATTAAGGTTCTATTAGATTTAGCGAGCTGCCTATCTAGACAGCGTTTTTAGGCTTCATCATAAAAATTAACATAAGTAGCAGCGTTGCCAAGTTTGGGTTACTGTAATGCTCTTTCTGCAGAATGTGATTTTTATCAGGTGAACCGTGTTAAAAAAACTTGTATTTTACCCCAAAGTGATTGTGCTTACTTTAGGTCAGTTTTGAGTAGCGATTGGGTGGGTTTTGCTGCGAAAACCTAGCAACACTGATAGGTAGCCTCATAAAATGTACTTCATATAAGGAGTGCGATTCGTGTGGGATGCTTCAGGTTCAGGAAAAATAATTTTTCTCAACTGATATATAAGATCTACGGCAGAGGGACAGACGTTAACCTAAACTGTGACCTGTTTCTCACTCATTTAGGGTGACAGCGGTGGGCCTCTCGTCTGCTACTCACAGAGCACCTTCGTCCTTCAGGGAGTGACGTCATGGGGTCTCGGCTGTGCTAATGCCATGAAACCCGGAGTGTACACCCGCGTCTCCAAGTTTGTCGACTGGATTGAAAGAACCATAAAAGAAAACTGAGAATGCATTACCTGAAACAAGCAAATGATATGTGAAATTTAAGTGTATGACTAAGAATGTAAAAATGAATATGTCATTGATTCATAAACTGTTTTGAGGTGAGCGCACTGTTAGTCTGTACAGTTATATGCACAATCCAGATGTTCCAATAAATTAATCATGTTCACTACAGAACACTTCAAAGACCTTAATATGTAATCGGATCTCATATAAAAAATGTTTTCCTACATTAAATGGGCAATAAACATCTTTAGACAAAGACTCTTTATTAGTGCTCCAGTTTTGCTGTTACAGGGACAATGCAACGTTCAAACCCTTAAAGTAAGTGACAGAACAAACAAGTACAATAACATTTACTATTAGCATGAATAATTTAAGCCAACATTTTAAAACATACATACATACTGTAGATACTTTACGGAGTTATTTAACATTTTTTAAATAAACATTTCGGTCAAACATTTATTTTAAAAATGTAAAACAATAACTAAAAAAAAAAAAATGCAGTAACTACAGTCAAAAACAGCTCCACAGTAAATTACAGCTTTTAATTAATGGTCTTTTGAGCTTTTGTTTTTGCTTGAATACCTATCAAGCAAAACTTGTTGATTATTGAGAAACTGATTTCAATTTGCATATTTTGATTACATCCTCAAAAGAGAAGGGATAAGTAGCATTCCCTTAATAATTGTCTCAATCATACAGTTGTAGCTTCTTTGTTCGATGTCATGTCAGAGGGCAGCAAGTTCTCTTGCTGTTGACTCTTCAGCTGGTTTTCTTTGTTTCTGCATGTACAGTTCACATTTGTGAAGAAAGGTTTAAGGTGACAAAGGTTACCATGGTGTACATGTGCAGGGAGTCAACCCTCACCTGTTTGGACATTCAATGTCCTCAATGGTTTCTGGAAGAGGCACACCTTTGGTTTCAGGTAACAGCAGAACCAGTCCACCGGCCACGAACGCAAGAGCACCTGTGAGAGACAACGTTCACAATATCATGGTCAAGGGTGACATCTGTTTGTTTACTTTTAAGGGGCACCAGTGAAAGTCAGGCTTGGAAATAACCAAAGGAAAACTAGTTTGTGTGTAGTGTGCAGAGATCAGCGGGTTTCAGATGCTGTGATATTATACAGTATACTTTGGAATAAACTGAATTTGAATCCATTTAAACATGTTTATCTGATGGATCGAGGTTTGTTTGCACCATGCTAGCCCCTGGTGGTGGATGCTACAACTACACCATTTAGGAAGCAAAACAATTTTTTTTTTAAATATATATAAATAAATAGTTAACATCTACAGTAATAGTAGTACATCCATACATTATTTCATACTTGGCTTTAACAGAGCCCATTTCTTGCTGACAATTATTTTAACAAGTAACTTTTTAAACAGTAAGACATTACGGATTTAATATATAATAGATAGTATTAATTATAAATTACAGAATTTTGTAATATTATAGTGCCTTTTATCATAGGGTATACATAATTATAAATACATACATATATACTGTACACACACCTACACATATAATACAAGTTTAACAAATATAATTTTGTCTTTTTTCAGCACAATAATCTCAGAATGTATACCTTTTATATTAATGTTTTAACCATAATGTATTTATTTTTATGATAATTTTTAAATATTTTATATCTTGCATCTTTAAGTGCCCTATTATGCCTTTTTTAAATATGATCTTTCATGCAGTGTGTCATGTAGCTGTACGTGAACATAAACTATCTGCAAAGTTGTGACGCTGACAGTGCACGATAAATACAGTTATTATCTATAAAAAATAAATAAATAAATAAATAAATAAATAAAAGAGTCGGCTCACATTCGTCTAAACGAGTCGTCAGCAATTCGAATCTTTCTCTGTAACGGATCTACGTCACTAAGTAACACATTTGCAAAATGTCCGCCCATGTTCTACATCACAAACAACTTGCCCCGCCCACAAACAGTACAATTTCCATGTGGATTACAACATGTGAAGACGACGCTGTATCCTGTGAGAGTAAATTTGTTTTATATGCCCTTCTAAAAGATGAAACTAGAAAGAATGAGTGGTTTACATACATTTTTTCAACAACACCTCAGCAGTACAATCTCTTGTTATATTCGCCTCATTTTACTGATGACTGCTTTTCCAGTCTTGGAGTACAACGCGATATTTACCAAACGCTTGGTCTTAAAAGATTGATCAGTGCCCAGTTTACGTGGACAGGCTTGCTGGTCTACCTGTAAGTAAGATTAATAATTGATGATTGTATTTTCTAGAGATCGTATTTGTGTACGTTATGTTGTGTAACAACCCTGCACATGTCTTGGTAAACGGCTAACTCACGTTTCTGTAGTTCTGTTGTTCAGCTGTGGGCCTAATGTAGTCTAAACATTTTGATTGATGCAGCTTGACTCTCTGTCTGTCTCATTAGTTTAAGTAATGATAAACAATGTTTAACGCAGTGTTATGCATTATACAATGTTGAAGTTCTCAATGCAGAGGTGTGCCCGATTCGCTTACAAAAGCAAATAGTGAGCACTTTCCACGGTAGTCCATGCTAACTAGTTGACGTACTGTCTCAGAAAGCACCTCTAGTAACTTCAGAAACTTTAGTTTTGGTACAAACTCTGTGGAACGTTGTAGCGGTAGACCAATCATAAAGGACTGCGCCATCTGACCAATCACAGCAGTGAGGGCTCAAAGAGAGGCGGGGTTTAGACAGACTGATTCTTCGAACTGCTTCACACAAGTCATTTAATAATCATTTAGAAATGGGGTAAAATTAAATCTATTTTTGGAAAAGTGTTTTTTGACCTTGCATACATGTAAACCTGTTTTAAGAGACTCATAATACAATATTAGCAACCTTTAAAATGGCATAATAGGGGCACTTTAAGATTAATTATTTATGTTTGGTGGTCTACCTAAAAACACAAAAACTCAGTTCGACTGTATGCAAAATTGATACCAAAAATAATGAGAGGTAGTTCTAGCCAGATGACAGCAAGCCTGTAGAGCAGGAACGGTGCTACAATCCCGCCAATGTCACACAACGTGGAACAGACTGAAACACCTAGATTTCTGAGCCAAAAACATCAGATATAGGATTACTGATCAACATGACCAAAAACAACCATTTACATACAAGTACGATGTCTCTTTACATGATAACTTACCTGATAACGGTGGGATACAGTTCAGTATTCACAAATACTACCATTTCAAAAGCTACAGTGATGCCCAGCCGTCCAATACAAGCAACAGCACTTTTTAACCAGAACATACCTGTGAAGTAAGTTTAAAGTAAATCTACTACATATCTTTATTCAGTCAAAGTGAATTATAACTCCACATGGTAACCCACTGTCGGGGATAAACGCTGTGATTAAGCAGGCGGCTCCTGCCACGATATTTGCAGTAGCAAAAGGAATCTTTCGGCCGATTCGTTCAATAGTGAGGAGGATGAGGAAAGCTGCTGGCAATTCCACGATTCCAGATATGAAGAAGTCCACGTATACATTTCCTCCGAGGATTCCCAGCCTCATAATGAGACCCTGGTAAACCACTGCACTGGTGAACCTAGAGACACAATGGACAGGTTACAAATGAATGTTGAGTGCACTTAACATGGTGCTTTGGCTCTGACATACCAGTTGAAGCTCAGAATGAATGTGAATTTTCTCAGTTTGGAAGTCTTGAACAGGTCCTTGAAAGACGCAGTTGAGGTGGAGTCTGTGTTTTCATCAGTCAGTGTCTGATGAATGAAATTGGACTTTTAAGAGACATTTGGCCATTATGCTCATCATCGCTGTTTAAGCTCTTTACCTCAATAATCTTGGACAGTGACTTTTTGTTCTCTTTGGCTATTGCTTTTGTGATCTCCATTGCTTCGTTTCTCTTGTTTTGGCTGAGGAGCCATCTTGGTGATTCGGGGATAAACCTGAAATCCAGAGTGTATTTAAATAAGGCATCATGGCTACATTTATCCAACATTATGCAACTCAAATTTAAATTAATTTAATTTAGAAATAGCTTAAATGCATGAAAAATATTTTACAATGTTATTTTGCTAAAGAGTGCATCTGGAAATTATGCTGAATTAAAAAAAAAAAAATACAGTAACATCTGATGTTTTGTAAAAATGTAAAAAATATGATGATCTGGTCAACAAGAAACCTTTTCCATTATGATTGCTGTTGAAAACATTGCCTAATGTTTTATATCATGAGGAAATACATAATAATTTGTGGAAACCCTAATAGATTCTTTTCAAGATTCTTAAATGTAAAAAAAAAATATATTCCATAACACGTTCATAAAATGTTTTTACTGTCACTTTTGATCTGTTTAGTGCGTCCTTGCTGAAAAAAAACAAAACATTTATTTCTTGCCAAAGTAAAATATATCTTAATTTATAATTTATTCAAAGTTCATAAGAAATGGACAGAAAAGTATTTTTATGAAGGTGGGTATTATAAAAGGACACACTGTTCCAACACAAATGAATCAGGAAATTACTATCTTTGTACTATGTACTGCACATCATGTGCCACAAACAGGCTCTTACCAATAATATGTCAGGAAGCAGATGTAAGGAACGGTGAAGACCACCTGTAGCCAGCGCCAGTTTGGTATGAAGTAAGCTAAGAGAGGAAGAATGAGAATGCCCAGGCTGAAGAACATCTGATAGGTCACTCCCACCAATCTCCTGTGTTCAACTCCAACCAGCTCTGTGACTGCAGCCAGAATACAAGACAGAACGAAAACATGAGGATCCCAGTAAGCTTTTACATCTGCATCTGAACTGAATATACTTACAGTATATTTTACTCAAGTATAATTAAAGATTTTGAAAATGTTTTGCTACCCAGCACGTATCCAACCATCCAGCCGCCCTTTACCCCAAAGCCAAAGAGAACTCTGAACACCAGCAGGGCGATGTAATTGGGCGACGTGGCCACAAGAATCCCTGTTACTCCGATGAAGAAGTTGGTCATCAGGAAACTCTTCATTCTGCCATATCTGAAAGAATAAAAGAGAACACATGTGAATCAATTAGATCATTACGGATATTGTTAGATCATTACATTACTGTTTTGTGCATGCCAATAAAACAACTACTTGGCTTTTATTTTGTAGGCTGACAGATAGGATGTGGCTACTATTTAGAGGTCGGTAAGATTTTTAAATGTTTTTGAAGGAAATCTATTTTGCTCACCAAGGCTGGATTTCACTGATGAAAAAAAAAATCAGAAAAAACGATAATAATGTGAAATATTATTATATTTCTGTAAGGCAAAGTTGAATTTTCAGCACCACTGCAGTTATTAGTGACACATGATCCTTTAGAAATATTTCTAATATGCTCATTTGCTGCTTAATCATTTATTATCAACATTAAAGACAGTTGTGCTGCTTACTATTCTCTCATGCATATAAACTTCAAAAGAACATTTATTTATACAAGTCTTTTGTAATGTCACATTTATTTAAATTTAATACATCTTTGCTGTATTTAATTGTTAAAAAATCTTAAAACTGTATTATTCTTTACCGCACTGAATAATAATAAAAAAAAATTAAATAATATTCAGAATAATTCACAAAGTTGACAACTTTCTGGATTTTTCCCCCTGATAAAAAAAATCCATTAAACAATGTATATGTTCTTGAAAAGC
Organism: Enteromius unitaeniatus; assembly: GCA_032359435.1. Classification (NCBI taxonomy): domain Eukaryota; kingdom Metazoa; phylum Chordata; class Actinopteri; order Cypriniformes; family Cyprinidae; genus Enteromius; species Enteromius unitaeniatus. The sequence goes on from JAUMHI010000065.1 coordinate 18,737,208, forward strand.
AACACTGCATAATAATATTACATGATTTATTTTCACAGAATATCTTCAAAATGAGGGCATTTTGTCTTGCTACACACAATCCTTGACATATTTTTGGAGTATAAGCATGCTAAAAACAGCTGTTCAATATATTCATCTTTTAAGGATTTAAATTAGAAAAATTAAGAAACCCTGTAGTGTCACTCATACTTGTCTGCCAGGTATCCAATTGCAATGCTGCCCACTAAGAACCCGATACTGAGCGTGGCCTGGAACATGTCAACATACCAGGCGTCTGCGCACACTAGATCAAACTGCAACATACAGGTCTCACGTCAGACATTTTGCACCTCACACAATTATTACCAAATGAAAGAGCTTGATTGGTGATCCCTCCACTCACCTCAGTTACAAACGACTGCCTGCCTCTGTAGTCGTACTCCCAGCCGTCTGTGCAGCCCGTCATCGGTAGCTTAGAAAGCTGGGCCTGGATGAGTTCACTTTCTGAATTGTCGCAGGCAAGACCGGTGGCGTTCCAGTCAATGTCCACCTTCTGACACTGACTATACGTCACCCCTGTGGAGCTGTTCATCAAGGGTACAGTCGCCCTGCGTGATTCTTGAAGACTCCAGCCACATGCTTCCCGTATCTCACTGACACCCAGGTCACGGCACCAGTGTTCAGGGGTGAAACCCTGAAATACAATCCCTACGTATACAAAAGAAAACGGTACAGAGACCAAGCAGAATATGGAAACAATTCGCTTCTGGCACCGACCGAATTTGCCGGCCTCCTCTAAGATGTCTTCAAAAGTGGTCATGGTCAATGCTGATGGTGAAGGACCTGAAGACGTCTGCAGCTGGAAAAAGAGGTCTGTTAAATCGAGGCACAGTATTTACCCACAGCTGGCTGACCAAAAGTCCAGAGGAGGTTGAAATTTGATATATTTGTGCTGCGATTGACCAATAACCTGCTGGGATGGGACACTGGGGACAAGCAGTTACATTTTACCCTCACTGACATCTGAAGCATGTTACGTAATTCGTAACTGTGTAATTTTTGTCCAAGTGTTGTATGAAAACCGTTAAGTAGGTAGCTTTTGTATCAACATACAATGAGAAAGACTACAGACTAAACCATAACTTACTAAACATAACTAAACATAACTAAACCCTGAAACTCTCTGTATAGACTTCTTGTTTCATTTAGACTTTAATGACAAAAGCAGATAACACACACAACAAGAAAAAATTAATAAATTTATAAATATAGGAAATCATTAAATTAAAAATGTGAAAATTATTTTTGTCTCTTACAACTAACTGAAATAATTTGAAGCACTAAAATTACTAACTGTAAAGAAAATAAAAAAGTGAACTACATTAAAAATAATAAAGCAAATCTAAATAGTAATCTTGACTAATTAATGACAAAAAGCACATCCAAAATTACTAAATATTAAACAAATTTTTAAAGATAATATAAAAAATAAATAATTGAAATAAAGTTAAAATATAACTATTCAACTAATGTTAATACAATGATAAATTGAAGCACTTCAACTACGAACTGGAAAATAATTAATATTAAAACAAACTAGAACTTAAACCAAGGTTAAAAGAAAAATAATTAAACATGAAAAACTTATGAAACATAGCATAAACAAAATTACTAGAACCAAAATTAAAAACGATTGGGAAATACATATGTATATATACATATATTTATACATTTATATTTATATACATACATATATAAACGCAAACATAAATCAATGAAAAACTAAATTAAAAAACTATTTTCTTAAAATTGCTATTTAAAAAAAACTACTGCTATTTGAATTAATTTTACTATTAGATGACAACAAACTTAAGTTAGATTCAAACACTGTTAAGATTTCTAACTAGAAATGCATTACAACTACTAAAAAACGAAAGCACAAACTGAAATGAAAAGAAATTAAATCTAAATAGTAATAAAAAAATACCAATACCAAAAATACTATAAAAATATTTACAAAAATATTTTTAGAATTCAAACACTGGTTTGTTCCAATTGTTGGAGCGTGGCCTCAATCTAGTTAACTCCCTTAGTTTGATGAGATAAACCACAATAACTCCTAAAAATGCATGCTGAGGAGCTGATAGTTTTATTGAAATAACAATGCCATAATATCTCAGCATAAACTATTTAAATCTTGAAACAAGATCCTGTAAAACATGACAAATACAGTCCATAAAGAGCTAAACCCTCTATCTGGACCAAAAAAAAAAAAAAATTATTCCAGGACCTTCACGAAGTATTTCAGAGAATTACACCGTACAATATCCCACAGCAGGTGCAAACATTTTTTCGGTAAGGAGAAGGGAGCACGCGATGACCAACAGTTGAGTGCACTATCCACCTACTGCCCTAAAGGACAGGGGTAGGGAAAAAAAAAAGAAAAAAAAAAGAAAAATGTCCACCAAAGTTCAAAAACAGACAAGCAGGCATGTTTAAGTACCGTCTCAGGAGCAGTAAGTTATGACAGATATACAGAACTGGTGTGATTTTATTTGGCAACCATATATGTGAGGAATACATTGATGGATGGTAATACAAGCCTATAAGACAAACTACTGTAGCAAAGAGCACTGAGCTGGAGCGAAAAACACTGTACACATGCCGCCAAACAGGACCAGTGTCCTGTTGTACCTTCGCTGCCATGTGAGAAGAACATTTTGGTAAATCATTTCTGGATAGCTGACAGCAAATGAGACTGACAACAAAACTCTTTGTGCTAACGGGAAAAGTGCTCTGTAAAAGGCTTTCTGTTGCCTGCTGTACTTGTGACTTCTTTCATAGGCACCAGCGTCTCCTGTGCAAAACATAAATTAAAATAAAAATGATTAAACAATATGTAACACTTTACAGTAAAGTTCAATTTGTAGATGTTAATTAGTGCTTTTGATTCCACCAACTAACCATAAACAACACTTTACAGAATTTATTAACTAGGTTAATATTATTTCCACATATTCTAATACATTTGCAACATTTCAAGAATGTATTATGCAAAAATTTAATAAACAAGTATTAGAATATTTACAAAATTAACTGATTAATAAATTCTGCAAAACATTTTATTTCAAGTATGGAGTCGAAGGAAAATGGTGACTGAAGAAAAAGGCTTTTTCATTCTTGCACAACTCTTTTTGTTTTCCCCTAAAAAGAAAAAACGTAAAATCATAAATGTTCCCCTGAGAAAATTTGTGCTTAAATCACAAAACAACTAAAATATAATTTTTCCTCCCAGTTGATTTTATTTTTATCGCAAGTTTTGGGAGTGAATTGCAAAATTTTTAACGCTGAAGTTTTACGAGCAAAGTTTCTCAGAAGAACACAAACATTTTTAAAGCAAATGCTATCGTTTTGCAAACAACACGTTTACGTAGGGAAAAAAAATGTTTTGTGAGTGAACAAAGTTTTGCAGCAGAACAGAAGATTTCTGAACTATCGCAACAGTTTCTTGAGCAAACCTAACCAGGGGTTAACCAGGGGAACACAAAAGTTTGACTTAAAACGCTATTTCTTTTAAATAAATGAACTAAGTTTCTCAGAGAACCTTAAAAATGAAGCGATCAAATGCAATAGCTTTGCAAGCGAAGTTTCTCCGAGAACCGCAAAATTTTACAATTGAATGCAAAAGAACTAAATTTTTTCCTACCATCGCGTCCCATTAATGACTTGAATCTTAATGTAAAGTGTTACAAAAAATAATGCATACAAACACCACAAAGATGCAATAATTTTTCTTATGTCTGATTGGGATGAGAAATGATGCTTTTAAAAAAAGCCTGCAGCAGTCATACACGCAATGTCATTCCTTCATGGCACTAAATCTCTGTTTGCGCTCACTGTTCTATTAGGGCAATTAGAACATGCTTCTTATCAGAACAAGGGGTAAAAGCATTGCACAAAACACCCAACAAATGGACGTGATGGCTTCGATGAAAACTGCTAAAGGTGAACGTCTGTGCTCAACGCAAATGTGAAGCATGATATTCGAAGCGCTGCGATTTAAATATGATCTCGGCAAAGCGGATCAATCTCCTCTCGGTGCTACATGGCTCAAGATATGTGAAATACTGCTTCAGATTTTAGTATAGAAAAGATCTTTGACTGCATCTGCCACAATCATCCATAATTATTTCACAGAACAGTGTATTTATCCAGTGAGCTGGTGAAATAACAAAAATCAGTACCCAAAAATCTTTAAATAACCATTAAAAAAATCAGATATAGTCCATTTCTGCAAGTTTGTGGGAGATCGAATTCACAAACGATGCTATACACAATTCATCTTAATCAATGGAAAACTGAACACACAACAAATAAACGATCAACTGACAAAAAAGCGTATTTTGTCAGAAAGGCATCCAGTATATTTAGTGGACGAATCGACCAACTTGCTCTGGAAAGCTGTCTTGTAAACAGCTCACAGAGAGATTTCCCTTTAGAAAACCCGAAATGGAGCAACTAAACAATTGGAGCGTGGTGGCAGAGACATTCAAAAGTTCAGTTTGGGCCGCCTGGCGCTCTCAGACTTTCAGTAGATCCTCGTCGCTGTCATCAGGGTCCGGCTGAGGTTTCCTCTGGTTTCTATCGCTGTATCGGGTCTTATTTCTGCTCCGTGTGTCCACCAGGAGCCCCACCAGATCCTCGTCGCTCTCTGCTTTCAGCAAAGCTGACTGCAGCCGTGAGGAAGTAAATGATGAAGGGGCCATTCGGACCCCTGGGACTGTGAGCACCTCGTCCTCGCTGTCCTGCTCGTCCAGGGAGAAGGAACGCAGGGCATCAGCACTGACCGGTTTGGTGGTGATGTGACCGTTCTCTTGAGGCTCTCGCGTGGGTGTCCCAGTCTCTTCCATTAACCATTCCATCTCATCTTCACATCCGTCCTCATCTGTGTTCACCTACAAAGAGAGACGAACAGAATGTATTATTTGTTCACTTTTTAACAGCATGCCAGCAATAATGCTATTTTCAGAGCGATCTCTGAAAAAAGTATACTGTACATACAATAAACAAAAGGTTGTGAAAGACATTTCATATTTACACTAGACAAAAATGAAAAAATTAATTCAGTAATAAATCAGTTATTGTGTACAAACAGTACACTCCCAATAAAATACGTTGACAAAATAAAAATAATTCTGATAAACTAGTGCTGTCAAATGATCCAAAAAAACGTTTTGTTTGCATAATATGTGTGTGTTCTGTGTATATTTTTATGTACATATAAATAAATACACATACAGCATGTATTTTGAAAATACTTATATTAACGTATACTAATAATCATAGAAATTATGTAATATATGAAATATAAAAATATAACATTTTTCTTAAAATGTATACGTGTGTGTATTTATACATACTGTACAGAAATATGCAGAGTACACACATATACATTAAGTAAACAAACTTTTATTTTGAAAGCGAATAATCGTGATTAATCATTTGACATCAATTATTTTTACTTATTGTAAAACTTAGAACAATCATTACCCTGGAGTATTTGTAGGATACTGGATTTCCTTTCCTGCAGCAGCTTGACACTTTCTGTATTACAAGTTGCCTAAAAATACAAAAATGCATATTAAACATTTTGCCTAAAGAAAACTGGTGTAGAGTTTTCCAAATTACTAGTCATTTTTAATACAAATAATTAAAGAAATTAATTCATGAACTTAATAGTTTAGATTTTCTTACAGTGCAACTCAAAGCAGCTTGAGTAGAATTACTATTTCTCCTTACATTTTTTTTTAACAAATATATTTAAAAAAAACTGTCACTCAAATGTTTGGGGTCTGTAGAATTTAACAAAATATTTAAAAATATAACTTTTAATATCTCTTATGTTCACCAAAGCTGAAATAAGTTAATCAAAAATCAATAAAACTGTTCAATAAAAATCAATAAATATTGCAAACTATTAGTGCAATTAAAAATAATAGTTTTTTTTTTTATTTCAGTTTAAATGTCATTTATTTCTGTGATGCAAAGCTACATTTTCAGCATCATTACTCCAGTTTTCAGAAATCCTTCTAATATGCTGATTTTGTTGGTGATCAAGACTTATTATTATTATTATTAATGTTGAATAAAGTTGTCATGCGTATTTTCAAATTTTTTCGGGGGGGGGGGGGGATTATTTGATTCTTTCATTTGAAAAAAAATATATATTCTAATATTGTAAATGTCATTACTGTCACCTTTGAACAACTGAATGCATCTTAAGTGTTAATTTTACTTAAAAGTACTGGCCACATTTGTATTAATTTAAAAAAAATAAAACAATGACACAAAAGCAATATGTATTTTACCTCCTGTCTCGTTTGTGCAAAAGAAGAACAAGCAAACAGATTGTGAGCACAACCAGCAGTAGGCTAAGCACCGCCCCTAAAGCCTGACTCCGCCCAGATAATCCAGAATGCTCCTCCCCTCCGTCAGTGCTGTGCGGGTCCACGGAGGATGAACTATGAGAAAAATAATGTATTATTAACTATGTTGTAATTGTTTAATTAAAGCTTAAAAGTATTATTAGACTTTAGTAATACTCACAAAAATTCACAAACGGTGGCAGTGTGCCAAACAAACAGATACTGGCAGCCGTCTGTCTCCAACAGGAATTCTGGGATACCCTCTCCTGCTGTAGGGCTGCAGTGGAACAGGATGGTCGAGGACACAGTTTTGTTTTTGTCTCGTCCACATACAGATTCAGATGGTACCAAGACGTCAAGATTTCCACCTGACAAAATACAACACCAGGTCATTTCATAAAATGTTTACGTCACAGAAATACTAAATAAACTGTGTTCATAGAAATATTAGCTTTTAAAGTAAGCAAGCTAAACTAATAATATATTAGGAGTTCATATAAGAATACATTTAATTTACATTTTTTGAATTTTGAATAAGTAAAGAAAGTGGACAACACAGTAGCTTAAATCTAAAAAATAACTTAAATATTGAATAAATACGCAAAAACAGTAATAACTCAAAAATATATTTTAACCAAAATATTTTTGGCATTTTTATGTTAGAAAAAAGAAATGTATAAATGATTTAATAAAAGAACCTGTGTGTTATAAATAGATTTAAAAAAATACATTTTTAAAAGTAAAAATTAATTATAAATAAATTATGTATATAAATACACAAACAAAATAAGGACATTTTTGTATAACAAACAAGCAAAATATTTTAAACTTTTTTTTACTTTAAATTTGTAATTTCTGTGTATTGTTATAAACAGAATGTCTAAATAAACAAATAAATAAGGGGAAAAAATAAACCCAACTTTGCCATCTGTCCCAATATGCATGCTAAAATATTTGACCACTGTACTAGCGCATCACGAACCGTAACACCTTTACTGATTTGCTCTCACCTTTGATATAATACTTGGCTTTGCTGGAGGTGCCAATTTTTCTGCGATAACTGTCATTAATCTTGACCTGACAGATATTGGCACCCACACAATTGGAAATGGAGCGGTCTGTGATGCCTGACAACTGGATGTGGTAGATATAGCGATCTCCATTTGGACGGATGTCTCCTGTGGCATTGTGGAAACTGAGGACGGATAAAACACTTTATCTCGTGCACATTTCTACATGCTGTGTGATGTAGTAGTAGTAGTAGTAGTAGTAGACTCTGTTTTAATGAATGAGAATGAGCGATGCTCACCGATAATAAAGTGCTCCCAGGCTGAAAGTGGCCCCTGTCTCAGGCACTGTGATGGTTCCATTGACCATCTCCACTTCCTCCTGCTTTACAGCACATGCAGATCGAGTCTCCCACATCACCCAGAACTCACATGCTGTTTTATCCTCTCTGAAACACACAGACAAAAATATGAATCTTTTTCAGCTCAGCAGTGCCTAAGAAGAACTGTACATTAAAAAACACAGACCAGCATCTCAAATGGAAACCAATTTTTTTTTTGACTGGTAAAAATTGACATCTTTAGCAGATGCTAAACCAACACCACAAGTTAAGAATATCCATGCCTACTCAACTTACTTTAATAATTTCGGATGACCCACTGTGCTGCCACACTTCAGCTGCAAGATTGTTCGGGCTGGTTTATTGTTTCCACACACCTCGTCACCCATGGAATAATTGACAAGAATCTTTCCATCTGGTGAGGACACAGTGATGAAAAACCCACAGAACTGTAACCACGTGAGAGGAGGTTTATAAAAGGCTTACCTATTAACTCCATGGTCTGCGAGTGAACACGGCCCAGAGTCTCTGTCTTCCCACCAGCGCGTCTGCGACACATGGCAGCTTCTGCTGCACAGCCTGGCTGGCCTCCATGAACGGCCTGGCAGAGATTAAAGTAGTACCTGCGAGAAAAAAAAAAAAAAAGTACAATCGTGAATTTTTCTTAACACTGAACATATGAAGGTGCACCAATGTTTCATTACTGATTAAATGCAATGTGTGCATATTCTAGTGACTTAAGTACAAACAGTACTTCAAAAATTTATGTTTTTGAACAAAAACAAATATATAGATATAGAAATGTCTGATACAATTAGTCGACAATTATCATTGTTATAAAAAAAGAAAAAATCCAGAATTTTTTCCATCTTATGTATCATTAGATTGTATAATATAGGTTTTTATTTTATACGTACTTTTACAACTTTGTTTACTAAAAATTTTATAATAATTTAAAATAAAAAAACTAATTTAAAATAAATTAAAATTAAATTAAAGAACAATTTTTTTATATTTATTAATAATAATGATAATAATATTATAATATAATAATTAATAATATTTATTCTAAATTATACTTCTGAATTATTTTTATTTAAATACTCAAGTGTAAAGTGAGGAGGGATCATAAATGGAGGCAATGCGATTGTGGGACTTTGGAACAGAAAAAATTGCTTCAAAGAAAGTTTTTTTGGTTGCAAGGGAAATGTAGCTAAATGTGCTTTAGCAAAGTTGCATAATTGGAAATAACGAAATAAATTGGATTTGGAGATATTGAAACTACACAGCAAATCATTAAATGATTCAAAAGTGTGATCAAAAAGCAAATCATTAAAGAGAGTTAGTCCCTTCTCCTTGAGCTGTATAAAAGTTAAGTCCAAGGTGGAAGGCACAAAAAGATGATTGCCACAGATCAGCCCAAAAAAAAAAATCAGCCCTATCAAATTTAATCTTCACAGGTTGCCTGTATCATTTTTACAGTTTTTCCAATGATAAATTGTTCATTCACAATTCATTTCAGGGATAAAGGAAATAGAACAGAACAAGGGTGAAACTCACGAATCATCCCCATTGCTAAATTTCCATGGCTCTGTTAGAGATGAGAGTGTGCGCAGATCATAGGTCTGGTGTTGTCCTGCAAGCTTGCACTCCATCTTTTTGGGTGGGCAGACAACATTCGTTCGCCACTGGAAGGTGGCAGAACATCCTAGGGTTTCACTCATCAGCTGAGGACTCCCACGGCCTGCCTCTCTGTCACACGAGAACAAAATGGATGACTGCCGTTTTCCTCTTGGTGCTGTGAAATAAACAAACAAACAAAAAACAACGGTAAAAAGACAGCCTTAAAAATCATTCAATTAGAGACAAACACTTTAATTATTTAAAAGTTAAACAAGTCTGTTTAGATTTCTTTCCTTAATAAGGAACTAAAAAAAAAACAGACTGATGAAATACAAATGTAATGAAATAAATGTGTGTCTAGCTGCTATATATAAAAGAATAAAAGGATTCGTACCACCAAAGCAAAAGCCCCATTTCTGATCTCTGTTATAGTCGTTTGTAGTGGCACACCACTTCCTGCCATCAGTCCTACCCTCAGTTGTACACTCAGAATAAAACTTGTCCATGAATTTAAAGGGGAAAACGCACACTTCGTTTTGATCTGTAACTGAAAGACAATAAGCACACATTTTAATTATTTAGGAAGATTAAGAAGAGTCTATTAATATATTCCATCAAAGATCCTGACTTTGGTTGAATGCAAAGCATGGCTGTACTGCATTAACACATGCATGCTGCCATACAACTTAGTCTAACCTTGAGGACAGGTGTCTCCTCCACTGTACTGCATGATCACAGACTGATCTTCTCTCTTGTAACCTAGGCTCATGATTTTGCTGTTTCCGTATGAAGACGCAGAGCCCGCTGAGTTCAGACATACCGCACTGTCTTTACATGCTGTGCCTATTACAGTCCCACACACGTTGATTGTAAAGGAGCTTTTAGGGACCTAAAAACACAAATTCAACTCCAGATTAATCCCTTTGCTAAAATGCTTGAATAAATTGATAAATTGAGATTCTTGGTATCTCTCACTACTGTTTAAAGTAGGGATGCATCGAAATGAAAATTCTTGACCGTAGCTGAACAAAACGAAACGCTACACCGAAGGCTTTTTTTTTTTTTCATGTATTTTGCCTTTTTTTAACATTGAATAAAGTAAATAGCCAATATTTGCTTTTTATCATTTTGTCTAGCTTTTAAAGTAAAAAACAAAACTTTTGTTTCTTTACTGTAAAAATAGGGTTAAATGCAGCCTTGCTGAGCAGAAGATAATTCTTTGAGAACGTTGAAAAATATTCCAGATCCCAAATTGAACACTATGTGTGAGTGTTATAATAAATGTAATAATAGAGCTATTGTTGTTATTACTATTATCTAACTTTCTTATTTTATTTTAAAAATGCATGAATATTTTTCTGAGCAGCTGACAGATTTGGACCCTGGCTAACAAGCAGATACATCGCGAGCTTGTGCAGCGCTGTTTGAATAGGCTACATGCAATCGTTTGAGCACATTTCACAAATTTAGTCATCAAGCAGCAACAGCCACAACTCCTCTTCTTATCAGAGATTCAGTGCTAAACAGTCTCTCGCTGTCGATGCTTGTAATGACTGTAGCATCTCTCTCACATTTTTAAATGCTTTTACACTGCCGACATTTTTGCCTATATTTGATCACATCACGTCATTGTTCGTATAATTTATACTAAATTAAATACTATAAATGATCTTATTTTTTTATTTTTAGCCAAACAATTTTGGTTGCTGAACATTCGGTGCATCCCTAGTTTAAAGGGTCTAGATTTTTTTAAATGAATACTCAGGAAAGATGATGAAGCAACAGTAAAGGCACTTATAATGACAAAATATTAAATATAATATCTTATATAAAAAATAACTATTTTCTAAAAGATTTCTAAAATAAAATAGATCATGATGATATTAAGCATCACAACTGATCTCAGCATTGATAATAGTAAGAAACGTCTCCTGAGTACAGCATTAAGACTGGGAATACTGATGCTAAGCACTCTTGCTTAATCAAATGAATGGAACCTTGGTGACTACTATCAGAAACATTATAAAATTCTACTCAATTCAGTTGTTCTCTCTTCATTACCTGAACAGTCTGTGACAGTGCTGAGAGGTTAAATGTGTAGCGCAGCTGGGAGACGGTTAGACTGCAGCCCTGTGGCGTGATGGTCTCTGGACAAACCACAGGAGTGGCCCACTCGAACACATACATACAGTCCTGAGCTCGGATCATCTGGGGAGAGCCCTGTTTGTGCAAAACCAACACTTGTGCTCAGGCATGAAAGAGACCAACAACCACACGGTTACACTCATCACAACTCATGATCTCTTACCAGCTCTGCTCCTTTCTGGCAGGTGAAAATGATCTTGGAGGAGTAGTTGGAGGTGCGGTTAGAAAGGCAGATGGTGGTGCTGCTGAAGGTGATCTCCACCTCATTGGTGTTGCTGTTATAGCGAGGAGGGGAGGTGATTCGTCCGATGTCCTGCACAGAAACAAAACACAAGCCCACACTGAATTTAAAAATGAAAATCAGACTCATACTTCAATTCATTAACATCCCCTGATGTCATGGTATGAATAGTAAACATATTTTCAATATGAATAATATGAATAAACTAAAATGGCAGTACTTTCTTCATAGTTAGTAGGACTAGATGTGCATGTCGTATAAGACAGCATCTAATATTGGCTATTATTATAATAACGATAAGATTAAGTTACATAATTGATGCTTTGGCGGCACAATTTAGGGATAAATTCTAAATGTGATCGTTTTTGGTCAAATTCGGTCAAACAATTATAAAATACTAAAACTATATATCAATATATCATATATCAATATGCCTATAACAGCAACAACGATAAAAATAAGATTTTTTTTATTACTACTGCTGAACAAAATAAGAAGAAATATTACACTATAATATACTATAAACTAAATATGTACTAATATACTAATTATTTCACTTTATAAACATAAATAGCAATGCAATTACTATTATTATTATTACTACAACTACACAAAAGATAACAAAAGACATATTATACTATAATATCTATAAAAAATGAGCATAAGGAAAATAAAAATACTACTCTACCACTAATTTTATTATTAGGAAATAAAATTAAGAAGAAGAAATTGCAATATTTCACTGTAAAATAAATGTATGCATTTTGAATAAATATTATTAATAATATTAGGTAACAATAATTACTATCATTAGTATTATTATAGTACTATTATTTTATTATAAACACCAAAAAAATCAAGAAACATTAAACAGATAATAATAATAATAATTAATATTACTATTATTACTATTATTACTACTACAATACAATAAAAGTACAATATTATTTAATGACTGTTTTAGTTGCTTCATTTTCCAAATGTTTAATCATTTATACTACTATTTAGTTCTGTAGATCAAAAAGTCAAATTCATTGTTGTACTGATGCGTTTACTCACAACTGGATCTCTATTGACAGGATCCATGCACACGGCAGCCCCTGGAGGGCAGTTGACCCCTGGGATGGGGTTGAGAGGCTGGCAGATGTTGATGTAGAAATCAGGAGACTTGTCCTTGTCTACATCCTCATTGATAGCTGTGTAGTAACCGGTGAGATGGATCAGAGGACTGAGGTCAATCTGGTTGGTACCGTTCCAAACGGAGCACTTTACCTACAAAGAAGAGACACTAAATTTGTTGTATGTTCAACTGAAGGCTCGAAAGCTTTAAAGACTTCCTGTTACCTGTTGTTCGCAGACCAGAGGAGTGTGCCATGAGAAAAAGTGAGTACAAGTGTTGTCATCTGAGTATACCAGTACAGGTTCATCTGTGCCTTCTCCCTCAGACTTGCAAACGAAGCTGAAGATGCTCTTGTGTTTGAGGGAAGGGTTGGCGGCACACTCGTCTCCATTCTCATAAGTGAGCTCCACCACCTGATCCCTATACACCAGCTTCCTTGTAGTTTTCCCACCACTTATGGCATTACGAGTGTCTTTAATGCACACGGCTGCAACAACAACAAAGAATCTCAACATCTTTAAAAAATAAAAAATAAAACTCATAAAAACCTTGTTTTTGCATATAAAATTTTTACTATAAGTGATTAAATATTTCCTCATATATTCATTTCAAAAAACTTCTCATTCAAGGTCTTTATACAGGTTATGCTATATATAATATACATACAGTACATATCTGTGAAAGTGTGTGTGTTATATATTTTAAGTATAAAATATATTTTCACACTGTTTTTGACTCCACGAAAGGAACAAAGGGAAATATACCCGTTTCAGAAGCACAACCAGCATCAGCTATTGCTCCACACACATTCAGTCTGAACATCTTCTTATGGGCCACAGGGTCATATACCGTATAGCCACCTGTCCGACTAAGGGCATTAAGGTCAAAGAGATGACCTGTGGAGACCAAGCACAACACGTCTCAGATTGATTTAGGGAAAAATGCTAGACATTTCAATTGATAGGTATGTAAAAATACCCTTGTTATTGATTATGAGCAGCCAGGAAGTGTCTGGATACGATGATTCAGTTGTTCTGAATAACTGTGTGTTCAGTGTGACTGCTCATGTGGGTGACTCACCTGTGGCTGGATTTGTGACTTTACAGTCCCCGTGTTCAGTGCTGTTGAGAGGACAGGCTGCAGCAGTGAACCACACAAAGCTATAGACGCAATCCTCCAGAGCCGTGATCAGAGTAGGTTCAGAGTCCTGCAGAAAAACAGACACAGACAAGGAGAGACTATTGTTACGCTCAGTGTACACTATACAATACGTTAGATCTATTACTATAAAAATTAGCAAGTACTTAGAGAATATCTAGTAGTTATTTATTTCAAATCTCAAATCTCTTATTCTCACCAAGGCTGCATTTATTTAATAAAAAATATAGTAAAAGCAATAATATTGTGAAATACTATTATAATTTGAAATAACTATTTTCTATTTAAATATATTTTAAAAATCTAATTTATTATTGTGATGCAAAGCTGAATTTTCAGCATCATTACGCCAGTCTTCAGTGTTACATGATCCTTAAGAATTCATTTTGATATGCTGATAATATGCTGCTAATGAAACTATTATTATCAGTGTTGAAAACAGCACCTTTAATATTTTGGTGAAAACTGTTATAGCCTACTATTTTTCAGGATCATTTATTAAATAGAAAGTTTAAAAGAACAGCATTTATTTGAAATTGATTTGCATTTTCTAAATGAAACTGGTGCTTTTGATCAATGTAATGTAAGATCGCTGAATTAATGCTTAAACATTAATTAAACAAAAAACAAAAACATATGAATAAAAATACTATTTCATTACAAAACATGAATACTAGTTAGCCGATAGTATCTGTGAATGTAAAGAGAAAAGCATAAATAACCACAGACCACTTTGTCTGTGTCGCATTTGAAGCGAATAATGGTGGTCCGGTTTCTCTTGCCATCAGGACAGGCTTGGCCATTGGTGTACTTCAGAACCAGGATGTTTTTCTCCCACTGTGGACCCGCCTCTGCCTCCCCCAGATTCACATACTCATCTCCGTCCTTCAGACAAGCCGCAGCACCAGACGGGCAGCTCCACAAACCTGAGACAAAACACCTGTTATAACACCTACTTTATGCAGACCGCTCAATAAACTCCAGCAGTACAGCTACAACTCACCAGTCTGAGGCACCAGAGACTTGCAAACATTGATATAATAACGCCGCTTCTGATTAGCTGCATCTGGCATGACCATCCAATTAGATTTGTGCAAGGCCAGTGAGGATAGATCGTAGGAGTGGCCATTTCCATCACTGCCAGACAGAGAGGGGGTTATGGGTCATTAAGTCTGTTATAAGGAGGAAATATATTACTAAGAAGGCCGCTCTTACTTGAAGGAGCAGGTTGTGGTTTTGAAGGAAGGGCAGGCCAAAGCTGTGTGCCATTCAAACAGGTATGTACAGTCTGTAGTCTCCTTTATGAACTCTGGCTTACCCTGATGAACAAAGAAAGGAAAAGAAACATTAAGAAGTTAAATGGATTTTCTGAATCAACTCGTTCATTTGCTGAAAGAAACTCACAGGACTCTTGCTGTGGTCGCAGGAGAAGAGAATAGCCGTGGATCGCTCATAGATCTTGTGGCACTTTTCCCCGTTTGTGTAGTTAATCATAATAATCCCATCATCAAATGTGAGGTTTTGATTGGCTATGCCTGCAAAGGAGCATAAGAAAGGTGAAATATTTACTAAATATATATCACTTGCTCACTAATTGATGCCATAAGAATGAGAGTCGAAACAGTTGATAAAAAACGTTACAATAATGTTTGTAGTAAACCCATTATTAAGACGTCTCATAATCATAATGCTTCCAGTATAAAAGTTGATTTTGTATTTGTTAAGACTCTTTTAGCTTGTAAACTGAACATATTTCTCCCCTGATTTAGACAAAACAACTTTGTCACATGAATGAAAAAAGTGCCCTACTAGCTTAGTTTGGACAGTAAACACAACAAACAAACTCACCTGCTATTCTGTGCGTACTGCCCTCTACCTGACAGGAGGACACAGTGTTGCTGGAACCGTGAGGGCAGACCGAGGATGTAACTGGGCCACACACTGCAAAGTGATACTCATAACTCAAATCCTTCACTTCATAGTCATTTCCGGCAAGTGGTGTAAGATTGTACTCGTAACCGCTCTTGGGGTCCTTGACTTTACAGTTTTCACCTAGAAGTGACAAGAACTAATATGAGTCAAAGGCAAAGAAAGAGTATTCCTTCAAATTCTTGAGACCGAATTGGCTGTTGATCCTACCCTGCACTCTTCTGACTGGGCATGCTTCTGAGGTTCTCCACATGAAGACATATTCACAGCCATCTTTGCGATCAAACATGGGTGCACCCTTTAAATAGAGAAAAGAAAAATGGGTTTCAACAGCTTCACCATTATATATATATATATATAAAAAAAAAAAACAGTCGCAAGGCTACAATTATTTGGGCAAAATTACAGTAAAAGCTATTGTGAAGTATTATTACATTTGAAATATTCTCAAAATCCTTCTAATATGCTAAATTGCTGCTCAAGAAACTTATTTCTCTCAAATATTAGTTCCAAGATACATTACAGGTTTTACTTGCAGCAACAGGGTTACACAGATCACGTGCAGCTAAATAATGATTCATTTTTGTTTTTTAAAACAACTTAACTATACACACAGTCATAACATAACACTGTGTGAATTTTAGGATTATACATATTCTAGGGCTGCATGATATATATAGAGATGGATTTGTGCATCTCGTCAGTAAAGCTGATTTTTTTGATTAAGGGTAAATCTCCATCAGCTGTTTTTAAATGAACCGCCAGTTAACACAATTAATCAATTATTTAATTATGAATTTATATAGCGATTTTAACAATACAGATTTTAGCAAAGCACTGAACATTATCAAATAGGAGAACAGAGTGATGGTAATGTATAATGACCAGATTAAAACTATTTATTTATCAAATGCAGAGACGGTCTCTGACGATAATCACTGGAAATCTGGTGTCCCCAACTAAGCAAGCCAGAGGCGACAGCGGCAAGGAACCAAAACCCCATCCATGAGAGAATGGGGAAAAAAACCTTACACAGAACCGTATACAGTGACAAGCAATGCAATATCCGCTTCAGTTTCACAAGTGATTCATTGGCGTAGCTAGGCTCTGTGAACAAACTGGCGGTCCGTTTGGAAACAGCTGATGGATATTTACTGCTGATCAAAGAATCTGCGCCACTGACGAGATGCACATGACTATATCGAACTATATATATATATATATATATATATCATACAGCTTTAACTTATTCTACTATCATTGAAAAAAATATAGTTTATTTAAAAAAGACACCAGTTTATTGTTAAAGGTGCCACGGATAAAAGTCTATTTGAACTAAAAACAGAAACAATGCTTACAGGACTGTCATCACATTGGAAGACGATTCGAGTGGAGTAACGTCCTGAACCGCACTTGTCCCCATTCAGATAAACAATACTGATGGAGCCATCTTCTGCTGCCTGCAGGCTGGACTGCACATATCCCAGATTCACACCTTTGTTATTCAGCCGGCCACACGCTCCAATCGCTCCAGCTGCTAACAACAGAAATCCATTAGCTTACAGCGTGGTCATTCAGACCAGCACTACTCCTCCAGCCCTCAGTAGGTGTTACAAACAGAAAATCAAACTTAAAGTACCAGGCAAACAAGATGAAGACATTTCTGTCCATATCTGTCCTTAGACACTCACCAGGGCAATCCTGGACACGAGGCAGTGGTTTACACACGTTGATGTAAAACCTTTGAAAGCGGGCCTGATCTGAGGTGTCCAGAGGAACGTAATACTTGTTATCCAGACTGAGGTCACTCAAGTCGTACTCTCTACCTTGTGCATCTAGAAACGCAATACAGAGGAATCAGCTTGAGCAATGGCACACGTTATCAATGAAAAGAATGTTTGTGTGCATGAGAAAGCTTACCGGTGACTTGGCAATCCACAGGAGCAGGTTCACAGGCTAGGGCAGTGGAAAGCTCAAAAAACACATTGTGCGTTACATGTGTGCTTGTGCCCAGCTCTTCCTGTATAAGCCTCAGAGAGGCTGGGTTAGCCTTTTGGTCGCACACAAAATTAATGATGAAGGTGTCTTCGCTGCCTATAGTAAGAATAGGAAACAGGGTAAAGTAAAAGTTCAATCTGGGGCAGAACGATATAACCTCAAAAGAAGTCTCTATAGATTACATTATACACAAGTCTTTGAATGACCAGTCATAATTATGATCCTAAACTGTATATTGGAGTGTTTCCTACAAAGTTGTGCTAGTTTCATCAATTTGCAATTACTCTCACATGATCATGTAAGGTACAATGAAATATAATACGCACCTGTTGATTTATCCATGGCCCCTTTGTATGTGAGAGTGAGAGTGCCATCGGTGGAGAACTGGAGAGACTGTTCCACACCAACTTGACTCAAAGGTTTCTTATCTTCCAGCTCACAGCCAGCCACAGGTTTATCTTTAACAGTTCCACACTCTTTCGCTGAATCACAAATGTTCACCTACAGCAGACAGGAGTGGTACTGTACATCACTTTCATTTTAAAATTCAAAGTCAAACTGATTTTAGGGGTTTGCGATATGGGGAAAAAATATCATATCACTATTTATTCTGGGGAAATCACAATTTTTATCCTGATTCTTTTTCAAGTTGTCTTTTAAGACTATTTTGCTAATTACAGAGGTGGGGTGGGGAAAAATATCATATTATGATGATTCTTTGTCATTGTTTTTACTATTTTGCAAGCTGTCTGAGCAGTACAGACAAGCTAATTTGCCTTTTTTTTTTTAAAACAAAATCTTTCAAGGTAACAAAGTATAACATAAATAAGGGCAGATATTTAGGCCAAAATGAGCAAAGATAAAAATCGTTTGGCATTTTATCTTTGTTATTCAAATGGATACACATTACAAATAATCATAATACCCCCAGTTTCACAGACAAGGCTTAAGTTAGTCCTAGACTAAATTGCATGTTTGAGCCGTCTCAAGATGAAAATATCTTGCTCTGACATATCGTAAAACATGTCCGTGTCATTGTTCTGTGTTAAGATGCTCACCTGTAATATTTCCTTATAAGGCTTTTTTGAAAAGGTTGCTTAAATATCTTAATTTAACTAATGCCTAATCCTGGCTTAATCTAAGCCCCGTTTGTGAAACTGGGCCAATATGAATAAATCAAACAGAGTTTTTATTTTATTAGGAAGAGTAGATGCATTCAGCAGTATTGAATTAACAAACATGTAAGGTGAAACACTATATACTTCTACACTACATCCATCATTTACTCTCTCTCAGCTCGTTTTTATCTGAATGAGTTTCTTTTTTCTGTTGAATATTATATTAAATTCAATGAGGACCAGCTACTGTTTGGTTACTCTTGAATACCTTATTTTGTGTTTAGCACAAGAACGAAATGATTAGGGAGAACATGTAAGAGAGTAACTAATGACACAATTATCATTTTTGAGAGAACTATCCCTTTAATGACAAGCGGCGGGATGTTTAGTTCTGTCTCTTTAAGAGCTGCACACATCACTGGCACGTTTTTCTTTTGATTGTTTACTTTCACTTTAGACACAAGCAACTGTGTTTAACGCTGTGTGCTTTTGACAGTATTACCACAATCACATGTGATAAATATCTTAGTCCAGTAATTAGGCGCTATTTGACAGGTTTTTAGTGGCGTGCGCTTCAGGTGTCAGTCACCTTGTTTTACACGTCACTCTCTCACTCACTCATCCTGGCATGCACTGCCGTCTCATGAGGAAACGCAGCTTTTTGATATAAATTTTTTCTTGTTCCCGAATACAAATATTTCACAAGTATTTTTTGGAAATAAGTATTCGTAAAAAATACGTTTGTGCCTTTCCTAACGTATTCGCGTCATCCAAGGCTCTTTATTATTTGGTCTCTGGGTAGTATTGATACATCTAAAAAATGAGTTCTGCAATGATCCATTTCCTACTCAAGAGCACATGAAAGATTTTAAAGTGCTTCTTACGACAAAGTGTGTCCCGTGGGCATTGACGTGGTATCCGCTTTCAGAAGCCAGTGGTTGCAGATTAAACTCAAAGCCAGTGTTGGGATCTTTTATTGAGCAGGTCTGTAGATAAATAACAAAAAAAATAAGAAAACAAATCTACTCAATTCCATCAGTCAGTGAATTCGTGCAAAAATTAAAGTGGACCTGGTTGGTGGCCTCAACGGTTGAGATGGCGCAGGCTGCTTCTGTATCCCAAACAAATTCAACAGTGCAGTTCTGGTTCATCAAAAAGCGAGGACCGGATGGCTAAAAAAAATAAAAATAAAAATCATGCTCAATTCATGCCACTGATTTATAAATGTAATATTAAATAAGCCTTTTTGCAACAGTATAAATAAGTTAAAAGGGCAGTATTGACTCACTGCTGTCCCAGATGAGCAGGTAAAGTGGATACGAGTTCTGTATGTGGTCATCACTCCATCTGCTTCACACACTGAGCCATTAGTGTACTCCAACATTAGCTTGTTCTCTTCCACAATCACCGGCCCCTTCTTAGAAATGCCCAAGTTACTGACTTCCACCTTCTCAGACAGGCCTTCCTGCTCGAGTAACATAGACACACAATTTTTTTGTCAGTGTTTTTTATGGTTTTATATGTTATTTTATATTACCATGTAATTCCAGTGTTTACAGTCTGTGAACTCACCTTGCCAGTCTCGAATTTCACCTCGCAGACAGAAGCTGTCATGTCACAGCCAGGCACGTCTTTGAGTGGCCGGCATATATTGATGTAGTACTTCCTCGGGTCGCTGGACTGAGATATGCGCATGGACTGCCAGTTCCTACCCCCATTAGAAACTGACAAACTGCAGAGAGGAAGGAAACAGAAAATTTACTGTAGAGACATTTCTGTTAACACTGTCTAGCGTTTTGATAATAGCATTGTTTGGATGTTGTCAAAGATGTATAATGGAGTGATAACACCATGTAAATAAAAAGAATTGTCAGGATTAACAGTGCGTTTATATCTAGTAATCATATATAGTATCAAATGTCTCCACTATGAGAGAGAAGGCTGCATATAAAAA
This sequence comes from Enteromius unitaeniatus, assembly GCA_032359435.1. Classification (NCBI taxonomy): domain Eukaryota; kingdom Metazoa; phylum Chordata; class Actinopteri; order Cypriniformes; family Cyprinidae; genus Enteromius; species Enteromius unitaeniatus. Next base: position 18,758,246 of record JAUMHI010000065.1, read on the forward strand.
GTGAATTTAGGTTAAAACTAAAAAGAATTATTATTTATATATATTTAAATGCTTTAAGTATTTTATTTACTTAATAAATAATGCAAACATAAGTAATAAGAAACTTGTACTTAGGATATTTACATTAGGACATATTTTTATTAAAAAGGTAATTTTTTCATCTTTAATATTTTAATTTAATATTCAGAGACATACAAGCCATCCAAAGGTTGATTCACCCACAAAGAATGGCACATGTTTGTTTAACCATCCCATCAAGCAATAAGACAAGTTTGGGATGAGACTATTCATTTGTTCAATGGCAGATAGAGGAGGTATTTAATAAAATAAATAAGTGTGGCTTTTATGCAGCTCTAGTGGCACCAAACTTGTTTTTAACATGAAACTAAAATATTTAGTAATAAGGTATAATCATTTCTGTAACCTGGACAGGTCGTATTGCTGCAGAGTTTTGGGGTCTGTCACAACACACTCATGCGGTCTCTCAGGACAGGCGTAGGAAGTGTACCATTTGAAGTTATAAGTGTACTCATCTTCTTTCTGCAGAAAATTGAGGAGAAACAAGGACTTTTTTGGTTTGCAGACAAGACACAAGAATTATAATATCTGAAGATGTGTCCAATGCAAAGCCTGAGACGAGAAAAATGCTTAACACACAAGCCCTTTATGCTGAAGATGCATTACTTGAAGCCCTTTATGCTGAAGATGCCTTACTTGACTAGAGGCTAAAAATATTTACTTGAAGGGGCTAAAGATATATTTAAGTGTTACCAGTCAGCACGAACAGAACAAAGACGCAGGTGCGGTACCTGAAACTCTGGTTTTCCTGGACCAGCCTCTCGGTCACAGAGAAAGGAAATGTGTGTGGAACGCTGTGTGTGCTGTTTGTTGTTGTACGGAGAGCCGTTTTTGTAGGTCAGCTGGATCATGCCATCATAGTACGAAAGCTTGGAGTTAAACTCGCCGAGATTCCAAGAGCTTGTGCCACTGCAGAGGTGGAATAAAAAAGGTTAGCGAGAGGTATAGCTGCATGTTTAAATTTCAAATATGCTGTGATTGGCTGAGATTCTGTTGCTTTATAAAACACTTCTAGAAGAGACAAGTAAACTTCTCACAAGTGAAAATGACCAAAGTGAACTTACCTCTGATCAACTTGACAGGCCCCTGCTTTTTCTGGACACTGCGCGCCCTTTACATTCCCACACACATTGATGAAGTAGTCATACTTCTCAACTGACATGTTATAATAACCTCCTCTAGGTTTCCGAAGTGGGGACAAGTCAAACGAAATTCCTGCAAAGAAAGAAAAGAACATTTAAGCCCCCCCCAAAAAAAACATTACCAGCCTGAATCTTTAGCAGAACATTTTATAAATAATATTTTTTTTTATTATGTCCATGCATGTTCACCACTAATTTGCAGTTCATAAAACTACAACACCACGGCCCTGTACCTGCTTGTGGGTCTTCCACCTTGCAGTCGTCACCTTCTGTTTTCGAGAGGACGCAGGCCGAAGCGGTAAACCACTCAAACTCATAGATGCATCCATCACTGGACATGCTTCTCAAGACTGGAGCGCTCTCAACATCTCCAGGCTTACACTTCAGAGTGATGATGGTTTTCACTTTCATGTTCTCCCCACATTTATCTCCATCAGTGTAAATGAGTCTGATGTCATCACCCTCTGCAGCCTTTTGCGGAGAAATCAGGAATTTGCCCAAGTTCATAGTTTTCCCGTTTCCTAAAAGAAGGTATTTGGGTTAGAATGAAATGAAATATAAAAAGATTTATATATCAAGGAAATAATCTTATATGGTGCACTGACCTATTGCACATATTGCTGCATCCTCAGGGCAAGATCTGGCATCCCCTTCTTGGATGATTTTATGACAAACATTGATGAAAAAGCGTTTCCTATCAGACTCTGCTGCTTTGGTGCCCACAGCCTCCCAGTTTTGAGATCCCTCTGATTCTGAGAGAAAAACATTTACAATAAGCAAAATAAGGTGGTGATACAACTACTTTCTGAGATTTTTTTTTAGAACCTTTCATATTTTAGAAAACATGTTTTAAAGTCATCAAATACCCATCCTTTATCCTTTAAATACAGAATGTGTTTTTTTTCCCTTTTATAATAAGTAATGAGCTTTCCAGCCTTACAACATTTTTTGAATTATGCTTTAAATGTTACTAAATTCTGTCTGTTCCTCATTCAAAGTTGTAAGCATTTCTATAATGCATATTTTATGTATACACACACATTACATATATTATACATGTATATAAAAATGAGGTAATGGTTTGGCATGGTGTAGTAAAAATAAATGAATAAATAAATAGACAGATAATTAAAAAGGATTATTTTTGAAATTAAATGTTTATGTTTATTCAGCTAGGATGACTTAAATTGATCAAAAGTTAATAAATATTTCAAAGAAATATTGTTCTTTGAACTCTGTTCTTTAAAGAATTCTCGGGGAATTAAAACAATTGCTTTCAAATGGAGTTAAAAAAAAAAAACATTTTTAAATCTTACCAACCCAAAGTTGATCATGAATCATGAACGGAAAAAAAGCAAAAAAAAGCCACAAGTTCTCATTATCAATCTTGACCTTCACTTCCCAGAACACAATCATTTTGCTCATCTTTACCTGGGTAACGTGTAAGAGGCGACAAATCATAACGCTTCTTGTGGTCTGTGACTCGACACATCAGGTCTTCCTTCTCCTTCACACATGCGTATGCAGTTTGCCAGTTAAAGTAATATGTGCAGTCAGACTCTCCCGTAAAAACCGGCTGGCCATACTCTGCAAACCACAAGTCAGCTGTGAGTGAACGTTTTGAAAACCAAATTTCCGACATGAAACATCTAGATCACATTGTTGCATTTCCTTCTTTTTGGTTCTCATCCACTTAAACTTCCTCAATCAGGCACGGTTAAAACAGACGAGCTGCGGTCTAATCAGCACGTGACTTCACGAGTGATTGTGTCACTCACCAGCCGTTGCATTGCACTCAAAGTTAATAATAGTCATGCGCTGGAATCCAGTGCTGCATCTGCTGCCGTCTGGGTAGATTAGCGTGAGATCACCATCTGAATACCTTCAGATAAAAGGAAAAAGGGTTACAACTGCTCTTCAATTTGAATTTTTTTTACTGTATATTAGTAACACAAGCTAAGGCAAACCTCAGAGTTTGGTTCTGGAATCTCCCAGCAATCTTCTTCACATCACCCGTCTCTTTGACTTGGCAGGCAGATATGTATCCTTTATCATCACCACACTGTCCAGCTTTGGTCTCCCCACACACGTTCATATAGAAGATATAGGTGTCCAGACCATTTTTGGCCTCAGCCATATAGGGTTTGTCAGTAGCTAAGGATAAAGAAATATGAAAAGCATTGTGTTTGATAAGTACTCATTACATCAAAGAAAAATCACACCTGTATGGATTTGTTATTGGAGAAGGGTTTTGAGTTTTTGCCAAACTGTATGAAGTCATGGTAACACCTTAATGCATAAGGTGAATTTTTACTATACTTGTTCTCAAGAGTTTCTGTTCTACAGAAAAACAAACACAGTTTCCAACATACTGCCCTCTGATTTAACAAAAAAGTACCAAAATGTACAATACCAAAAGACTAAGATGGAAGTATCATGATATTACAACCTAGTACAAAGCCAATGTCGCGCTTTTGGACATACCATGTTTTGTTTTTATATACAGCACTGTGCCAATATGATATTTTAGACATTTTCATGTTTAGACAACATCATTTCCTCTTACTAAACAAGTAGAGTTAACTCACGGCTGTGTGTCAGATGAGTAAGGTCAATGGAGATGTCGTGCTGCTCGCTGGTCAGTGTGCAGCTGTGACTCTCCAGGTAATCTCTGTGGCAGGCGTACTCAGTCACCCACTCAATCTCATACCGACAGTTCAAGCTGCTGATCATCTTAGGGTTACTTCCCTGATAAACCATTGAGAAAATTGTGAAATGACTAAGCATAGCAGATATACTGTAATGGGATCAAACACTAAGCATCTTCTTACCGGCTGTCTTGCAGATGGACAAATTAATGTAATCGTCACTGCTGGACTATGGCCGTTACAAAAGGATGGGCTTTCTTTGACTCCCTCATATCGCAGCTTTAATCTGGGGGGAAAAAAAAAAAAGAGAGAGAGATCAGTTGCTGCAACTCTTTTCTATATTGGTAATGAGTTGTTTTAAGCACCAAATCTGCATTTTACAATAACTTCTAAAGAATCGTATGACACTGAAATATTTGCTGCATGAATTCGATTTTAAAATATGTATTTAAACAGAAAACAGTAATACTTTACAATAAGGTGTCATTTGTTAACATTAGCTAATGTATTAATTAACATGAATAAGCACTGAACACTGCATTTATTACACTCTTTATTAAGCTTTGTTAATTTAAGTTAATGAAAATACAGTCTTTCATTGTTAGTAAATGTTAACTCACAATGCATTAACTAATGTTAACAAACAAAACTTGTAATTTTAATAATGCATTAGTAAATGCTGAACTTAGCATTAAGATGAATAAATGCTGTAGAAGTATTGTTCATTCTTAGTTCATGTTAACTAATGAACTTTATTGCAAAGTGTTACCCAGAAAACAAGTATTCGTTATATTAATAATGTCACTGGTTTTAAATGTACCAATCATAAACGTTTGAATGGTACTGTTAAAGCATCAGCATAATAACCGATTAGCTATTTAATTAGCACATACTTGTCATTGGAGAGCAGCTCGAGCTGATGAACAGGCTGACCCATGTCGAAGAAGTCTTTGCCAGTGGTGAGACAGGCGCCAGATCCCTCGGGACAGGAGCTTTCAGCACGGTCTGGATGGACAAACACCATATTAAATTATTTGCATTGCACTTTCACATGCTTTAGTTATTTAAATAAGAACCTGTTCAGACGCTTTGCAGATTGCTTTGGGTGATAAAACTGCTATATAAACATGTTTGTTGACTGGGCGGAAAACTGTTGAGACCCTAAAGGGTGTTAAACAAAAAAAAGTTTCCAGTAACTCACCCAGACTTCTGCATATATTAATGTAGAAGTCAGTTTCATCATCAGGGTCGTCAACCAGGTATCCGTCTGAGAGTTTTATCAGCGGGTTAAGGTCATGCTTCTTTCCATCCGAGTCAAAGACATAGCAAGGGACCTTTAAAACGAGACAAAAATAATGCATTAAGCGGCGTTAAAAAAACACTCAGAGAAGCTTAAGACATTTCCTCTTAATAAATAAGATATTAGAAGAAATATATCTATACTAGTGCTGTCCAATGATTAATCGTATTCAAAATCATTTTTGTTTACATAATATACTGTATATGGGTGTTCTGAGCAAATTTATTATGTACATGTAAGTGCACAAACATAATGTATAGATTTTAAGTGAATATCTTTATCTTCATATAAATGATATATAAATATTTTTCAGAAACAAATATTTTTTCTGAAATATACGCATGCATGTGTACGTATATATACAGTATAAATAATAAATACACACATTTCAAACACACGCATTTATATAAACAAAAACTTATTTTGGATATGACTAATCATTTGCCAGCACTAGTATGAAAATGTGACTGGATTAGTATTAGTTTTCATACAAAGTCCCTGGATGGAAACCTGATATAATGATCAGATCTGTGTGCCCGGATCACAGAGATTGTATCTTAATGCAAATTAGTCGTTTTCATATCAGAGGACAGGTGAGATGGAGCTGCTTCAGAACAGAGCGAGTGAGACAGGGACAAGCAGTAGTCCATTCATTTGTTCATTAAATAGGCTTAATGGTGGTGGTTTATGCATTTTCAGGTATTTACAATAGTTAGTTTGAAATAAAATAAAAAAACAAAAAACAGTTTAACAGTGGAAATTAAGTCTCTCATTATTTACATTTTATTCACACACATTTTTGACTATAATAAACGATTCTCTTAAATCTTGGTGATCATAGTAGCTACTATTCTTTTTGGCAGAATTTAACACAATTAACTTCATTATTTGCTGAATTTTCTATCCATTGTTTTTGTCCACCCCACTTCTCAAACAGAATAATAGGGGAAATGTAGAAACTGAACATGAAGTAACTTTATTCCAAAACACTGTGCTAAACCATTACATTTCATTTTCACAATAAGTTTATTAATAATTATTATGAATTGTTCTTTGTGTAGATTAGCCATCATCCAGGTAAATTAGACAAGCACAATATTAAAAAGACTGATGCATTCACACAGACTCAAGCCTTCACGCCTTCCTTCATGTCACCGTTAACAGAACTGTCATCAAGTCTCATGATCTGTACTCACCTCCTTATGTGGTTTAAATTTATCATGCCTGCAGGCAGCATACGTCCTCCACTCAAAGTAATGCACACACTCAGAGACTGTAACAAACTCAGGTGTGCCCTGTAAAGAAAAAAAAAAACCCTCAGATGTCATCCATGATGTGAAAATTACTGAAAATAAATGCGAAAAACATTAGCTTATCATTTTTTAAAAATTATTTAAATATGAATAAAACAAAATCAAAACAGACTTAATTTTTTGTCCTTCACACAGGAACTGCAGTAAAATTAAATATGCATTTAGGAAAAATATCACATTCAGATAGATAGATCAGCAACACCTACTTCCCTTTGCCTCAATATTATAGCATTTTTCCATTTGTGTCATTTCTTCTTGCTCAGCAAGTAGGTGGAAGGAAACAAACAGCCATGCAAATGTCACACTCTGTTCACAGGAGTCACTGACTAACAGTGCATGCTGGGAAGGAAAGCTTACCATTGTTTTGCCGCATTGAAAGGTGATGCTGCTCTGAATGTTGCGGCTCTTGTCGTCGCATTTCCCCGAGCTGTTGAAATCAAGCACAGCAGGCGAGACCTTCTGCAAGGAGAGCTCACCTACGGGGAAAAAAGACCTGGTTTGAATACACAAGTGTGTCTGAGAGAAATAGCTCATATGCTGTTGTGATGCTAAACTACTGAGACACAATACAGTTATTAAAATACCTGCTGGAAGTTATTGTAATAAATGACCACACTCTGTAAGCAGCTGGATTTTAGAGGAAATGAAGTCAAATGCATTATATATGAATTTAGCAGGCGCTTATATCCACAGCGATTTACAAATGAGGACCACAGAAGCAATCAAAGCCACTTTTGTCAAAGCACAGTTGAGGAAAACAGACACAGCACGTGTTACAAAACTGCTTATCAAAATCCAAGTCAACGAAACATTACCAGCACATACAATTCAGTATATGTCTGTGTGCCACCCAACAAAATATTACAGTATGTGATCTGGAGAGGTTAGAAGTTCACAGGCCAAAAGTCTAGCAGTGCATGGGAACACATCACATGGGTAGAGTACCTAATAAAAACTCAACAACATGATAAATGATTCCATAAACATGCCAAATCAGAGAGTCAGAGAAAATAACAGCAGAAATTTTAGGCCACTGGAAAAATGGAACATGTCTTGTGTAGAGAACACTATTATACCGCATACTATTAAAATATGCTATACATATTATATTGCAATGTCTTAACGTCTGTTTATTGTTTTATATTTAATTCAGTGTGTGCAAATATATTTCATTCAAAAAATATAAAAAAAAAAAAAAATCACATATTTGGGTACATATGAATGTAAAATTGTGTTATTGCTGTCATATCATGAATTATAAAGAGCTAAAATTGCAGCTGATATTATTCATGGTTCATTAATGATACATATATGCATCTGATTTTAGGCAACAATTTTGGCAACTGTTATCCAAGAATAATAAAAACGCATATTGCACACAGTGTGCGCAGCATACATAGCAGCAAACAGCAGACCGTAAAAAATAGTTTTAAAAATAAAGCATGACTTAACCTGATTTTACCCAAGTGTAGCATATGCTTTACATATTTATTAGTAAGACGGCATATACACCAAATATGACAGGACTAACACTTATGATTTACGGTTTGTGATGCAACCTGAACATTTTAATTACTGATATTTAAATACTGCCACTTTATAACAAAACAGGCATTTTTCGAACTGTCATATTGTACTACTGCACCTGCTGCTCGATAACTTTGACCTACTTACTGTGAAACACTAAGATATGACTGCAGGAACACAAGATAAAGAATGCCAGGATATGTGAGAGAGTGTGTACAAACTAAAATAAACGCAAACACTTTCAGATGCTTTGACACTATTGTGTGAAGCACACATTAAGGGGCCGGAAAGCCCCATAACGGATACACACTAACCACCAAAAGTGTGCGACACTGAGAGCCAGTACGACTATAATAAGCACAGTCAACCCCTCATGGAACACTACAGAGATTACACAATGGTGTTTGGATGTTTTCCTTACTAAGGTACTAAATAATGATGTCCTCTATGTAACAGAGCTGAAAGCCACTCATTATGAACATAACAAGAAGATCCAATCATCAAGCATAACTAACAATCAAATGGATCTCTTTATTTAAATCGAAGGATAACAGTTAAGAGTCCCGTTTGGTTAGTTGATAGGTTTGTGTCACATGGAGGTCAGCTGACTAGTTGGATAAGACCAAATAAACAAATGCTCTGTCTGTGCTCTGTCATGCAGTTCTCGCTTAAGAGAGCAATGACCATGTGCTATAACAGCCCTGAGCCGTTTGTCTCTGAAGACAAAACATGAGAAGTATTTAGCATGCTTCCTTTAAAGAGTTGTAATGTTTAACCTGAATAACCAGGCTAAGCAATAAAATTTCTTTCTTTTCAAAAAAATGGCATTTATCACATGACCTAAATGATTAAAGCGTGAATCTTGCAAGAAAACATGTTAAGATCACATTGCAATTTAAGTGTTAGTAAAAACAGGGAAAAAAAGTAAACATATACACTACTGTTAAAACAAATGTCCAGGATTAAGTACTTTTATTCAGCAAAAAAACATTCAAACAGTCTATTTAAAAAAAGAATCCTGGAAAAAAAAGGTATCGCTGTTTCACGAACGTTTCCAACATTGACCACAACTAGAAGTCTTCTGAGCACCATATCAGCATATTCAAATGATTTCTGAAGGATCATGTGACGGTGAAGACTGGAGTAAATTAGTTTCTACAAATGACAATGTTTTTATTGGATTTTTGCAGCCTTAGTGAGCATATATTAAATACATTTTAAAAATCTCCCAGGCTATCCTTTGAATGGTAGCGTGTTAGAAATGATGCACTGAATAAATAATAAAATCTATTTCAGGACCATTACGACTGTGTTGTACCATTATTTCCGAATAGGAAGTGATTACTGAAAAAAATTAAAATAAATAAATAAATAAAAAAAACTAATATAAATGTTTTTCTTAATTAAAATTGGCAACAAACAAAAATAGACAGTACAACAATAATACCATAAAACCCAACAAATTTATGAGAATTTACAGAATCTGAGAATCATTTTTATATAAAGGCCTTGCATTGTGAAACCAGCGCTACTCTATTAGATTCTTCTAGTCAGTCATTGTTGATTAATCAAATAACCAATCAATGTTCTAATCAATAATCACAATCCCACAATTTATAAAACAGAAAAACATTAGGAATTTACTAAATTCACATATACATTACATATTTTACATAATATATTTGTTATTATATATTATAAAATCATGTTAAATAACATGCTTATGCTGTAGTTTTATGAACGTTGCTGTTACAGTTTGGGTGTGCAATACTGGCACAGCGATGCACTGTACTTACCCACTGACTCGTGCTGGCCACTCTTAACGTTGTGGGCACAGACTGCACTTTCTTTTCCACATTCTGTGTCTGGAGAAGAATCACAGAGCTTCAAAGTGTATCTCAAATTGTTGTCTCGGTCAATGGCCTCCCATTTGTAACTTCACTCACACACACAAAAAAACAGAGACATCATTTCAATTAAATTCATTTGCATGTTCATGATCTGCTGCAGTTACATGACCTTAACAGTAAAACCGGCCTAAATGAATGCATTTCTTTGTCTCGGGTGAAACAAGGTTTCTTTTATTATTTTATTAGATCCAGGTAGCTCTAGATGCACCCAGGCTAAAGGGCCACAGCTGTCATTCAACTAAACAAAGCAAACTAGATCATATTTAAACACACAGAATTCTGTCTTGACAACTGTTTATACAGTATCCATCGGGATTTGCCAGCAATGATTAGCAGTATGTTTGTTTATTTCCTGCAGATCTCACCTGCACAGATCCTGGTACCACGGGCTGTCCCCCGCCTCCACGGCTGAAGGCACACACTGAAGCAGTATCAAACAACCAACAGCAGCAGCGACTCCGCGGAACCACTCGCGACCCATGTTTTAAACTAGGAAATAAATTAGTGCGCACAGTCCGACATGATACAGCAGTCCTTTCTGATTACTGATCATCACCGTGTAGCAGGAACCGCTCGCTGTCACATGACGACATGACACGTGGTGCGCTTCACTCGAAGAAGTAGAATGACGGCAACGTGAAAAAGGACCGTCCTGAATGGGCGTGGTTTCGTTTTTCTTCTTCTTTTTACTCTTTACACTGTCCTTGCAGTCAGAGGATCATTATTTAATAATAAACCCCAACCACGATCATCACACACACCGCCAAACATCATCAAACAAACCCGGGGCCTGTTCCACAAAACAAGTTTACCAAATAAGCCAGGCTTATGGCAGATAGTCTGACTTATTTTAATACAAATTAACTGGCAAGAAGTCAGACTAACTGAAGTAAGCAAGGCTTATACTCTAATCTTGGTTTATGGGACATATTTTGTAATAGTGTTATCTAACAATAAATGATTTGAGCTGACGAAATGCTTTTATCTTAGAGCATCTTGAAGATTACGATAAAAAACTATATGCAGTGTAAAAAAAGAAATAGTAATAATTATTAGCCTGTTATTAATCTTTAATAAAAACAATAATTTACTGTTTAGCTAGTCTACTTAAGCATAATTTAACATCTTTCAAATGTATGTTTTTAATTAATAGTGGAAATTTATACAAATTTATTTCTCTCAATGTGACGAATTACCAGTCAGAATCTAATATTCACGATAATTTGTATTTACATTTGCTTTATAGTCAATGTTTATTTTTCATTTTTATAAGACAAAAAATGTCAATGAGTGTCTTAATAATACAGGTTATAAGTTATTAATATAACTACACAAGCTCTAAATATAAGTTCTAATATTATTTAATTCAATTAAAATAAGGTAAAATAATAATATAATAATAATCTTAATTCAATTAAGACAGGCTTAATTTAGTAACTTGCCAGTTAATTTGTATTAAAATAAGTCAGACTATCTGCTATAAGCCTGGCTTATTTGGTAAACTTGTTTTATGAAACAGGCCCCAGGTTAATTTTGTAGACACATACATACACACATATACATATACATATATATATATATATATATGTGTGTGTGTGTGGTTAATTTAAAGCAACTGGCTCCAGATCAGTGTGTTCCCAAGTGTATGTGTGAGCCGCCATGCGCCCTCTTGCGGGCCACTCTTTTTTTTCATCTGAACATTAAAAACCTACTGATCCTTTATGTGTCTTTCAATAACTACCAATGAGTCATCGTTACAAAAAATGGTTGAGTATGTCCTGTTTAGCTAAGAACTCTGTATTCCACATAGGACAACATGACGTTAATGAGGCCAGTGACGCACAGATGTAGTTAAAATCAGCAGTACATTTATGATTGTGATGGCTGTAATAGCTATAAGGCTGTGTAATAACCATGTAGCTACAGTCAGGATGGCCGAGCGGTCTAAGGCGCTGCGTTCAGGTCGCAGTCTCCCCTGGAGGCGTGGGTTCGAATCCCACTTCTGACAACTACCTTTTTCCAAAGCTACTTCACAAAATCTGTAGCTGATCTTTTTATTGAGTATTCCAACAAAACTACAAATGTTAACATTTTCACAAACAAGAAAACAACGTGTTAAACACAATCAAACAGAGGTCAAATGTCATTTCTTATAATTACTAAATAAACTTTTGCTGTTCGAAACTTAAAGGCATCATAGCCAACAGCCATCAATAAACCGAGGAGTATATTTCATTAGTCACATGCCTGACAAAAAGCTGGAAATCTATAGTCTATAGATTTCTTTTTTCACCAAAAATATGATATAGTTAAAATCTTACTGTGGCTAGTGTGATTGAACAATACAAATTGTGCTCCATAAAACAAAATGCTCCATTTCCACAAAACACAAATAGAACATCACTACTGAACCAAAAAATAAACAATTAAACCCAGCTTTTTCAAAGCTGGACTGTTCTTTACGTGCAGTGTCGAGCGTAACTCGCAGCATCTGTTCTAAAATAAAACAATTGAAAAAATTAAGTTATAATAAATGAAAAATACGTTATACATAATCAGTATACAGGAAATTAATGAAATATTTTTTACTTACAAAGCACAGGCCATGTCACATTAGCTCACCTAAGATTAAAAAAAAAAAGTAAGCCACGCGTTATTAATTTGAAATATAAAAGTAATGTAGCATAAAAGAAATCGGTAAAGCTTTAAATTAATTCAAAGTTAGTCTACAATTCCTCATTACATCAACCACTGATGAATATTATAAGACTATTTTTAAACACCAGTTTACTACCAGTCAAAAGTCAAGTGGACAAACTTAATTTTATGTTTAGAGAATTTTTTTTTTCTTGAATTATTTTAATCCAGATGACCTAAAATATTTTTTTAAATGTGATCTACAACCAGTAGGTGGCACTATCACCAAACTTTAAATGCTCAGATGAACCTACTGTAGTAATAACACCTACTATGGTGTTTTAATATGACAAAGCACTACAAAAATACAAACAAATTGTTTTTTAGTAAAGTCAAAACAGTTAGCGTCACTGACTAAACTGCGTAGTGAGAATCATAACTGTTAAAAAACTCGTCTGATGATTGTTTTGAAAAATATGTGAGCTAACTTCACAATTAAAATGTTTCACAACAGTGACATTGCAACTCAATTTACAGTACTTCAGATTAAAAAAAGTTGACTAAAATAAAATAATTGTGTTTCTAGACCAAAGAGCTAATAAGCTATAAGTAGAAGTTGACTGATATTGTTTGTTTTATGTATTTTTCAGCACCAATATCTTGGACAGCAAGATGACAAATTTAATGCCAAATAAATGTACTTTTGTAATTTATCCTTATAATTTATCCTTATTTAGCCTTATATATATATATATATATATATATATATATATATTACAAAATGACAAAAATCATGCAGTAAAAATATTGACATCTTGACCTAACTGATCCATAACTGATCCATAAATTGTTGAAAACACTGTTGAAAACCCCTAATTGGAATCAAGTACATGTGTCCAAACATTTGACTGGCAAACTATGTATTGTAGACCATAACGACAGAAAAGAAAGTTAAAGGGATAGTTCATCCAAAAACTCCCAGGGCACCCAAGATGTAGGTGACTTTGTTTCTTCGGTTGAGGCAATACCTACGTCTAAATCTATGTGACTGTGTCACATGCCGGGTGTAAAAATTTTTGTTTTTTGCAAAGGCTGATTGTTTCATGTCTTAATACCTCAATGTATCATCACAAGCTGTAGGGTTAATTTGGTTCCATCCATGTATGTTTTTTTCTTTGTTTTGACTCTCAGAGCTTTGGAACGTTTGATTGCTATTGACTTCCATTATATGACTGACAGACTGTAACAGTTTGAGTTAAAAATATTTGTTTGTGTTCTACTAAAGAAACAAGGTCACCTACTTCTTGGATGCCCCGGGGTTAAGCAGATAAACATCCAATTTCCATTTTTGGGTGAACTATCCCTTTAAATTAATACAGTAGATCATAGTACGTTTATCATTATTCTTACTCACATTGTTTGATACCTGATGTACCAAGCGTTGCCCTCTCCACAGGTCTGAGATCTTCATTGCTATTCATAGGGTATGTGTTTTGGTTCCCAACAGATTCCTGAGATCTTTTATCCATTGGAAAGAGTGGCTGAGAACTTTCAGCTTTGCTTTTGCGCTCCTTTATCATGGAGAAGACATTCACACTGCAGGAGATGTCTTGTTCAGATCCCCTGTTTGGTCCTTGATCTTGCTGAAACCTAATTCCTAGCATTTCATCGATATACACAGCATGATCTGAATCTACTAACTCTTTTGCAAGATTTTGCTTTTCAGTGGTTACGATGTCGACCTCCCATTGTGTCTCAGAAACATGCTGTCTGAAATGGATCCGAAGGTTGCTATGACACAAACAGTTCTGGAAGAAAACAATGGCATCATCAGACCAGTCCTGGTCTTTGGGCTTAACTCCCCTCAGTAAACAATGGTAGGTAACTTTAGGTAACCTACTAAGCTCCTCTGGAAGTTTCTTTAGCTGGCCAACATCCTGTCGAGACAGAACAACATACTGCCCATAGTCAACCAAGTTCATAAGCACTGATGTGGAATCGCACTGCACAATCTCTGCCCTGCACCATTTTTTCTTCTCTGCTGATTTTACCAAACAGCTCACCCCAGGAATGAAATGAACCTCTGGTAATGGCGCCAACGCTTCAGGAAGGTTCTCAAGAATGGCAGAGACTGTATCAACAATCAAAAGCAGGTCTTCAAGAATTATGTAAAATTCAAATGGGGTTGTGACGGCTGCCGCAAATCCTTTATATTCACAGTTCATTTGGACAGGGGCCTGGCATAGAGTCTGTGGCCGATCCAAGCTGCTCTTTCCAGACGTGTCTTGGAAGCGAGGATAGTCAAGTGACTTATCAGGACTTTTCACTAACTCAGTGCTAACAGGTGACTTATAGCTTTTAAGGCCATTAGCATTACAAGGAGAAACATTTTCTAGCAACGTAATTGAATTTTTAGTCACTGAAATTCTTGCCGCACTTGGTGTTTGGAAGCTAACCTTTTTTGTTCTTGTTCTCCTTGTTCTCTTTCTCAAAAACTCTTTAGTTTTAATGCACGTTGGTAAGAAAGCGACTGCTTTCTTTATTTGTTTTGTTTCAACAGCCTGATTGTTTCCAAGTTCACCTTTGCATTGTTGTGCGTTTAATTTGGTCTTTTGCTGGAAGGTTCTCACTTCTGTCTGAGTGGTTTCCAGTTCATATTGGCAATGCTTTGTGTATGGCTTGGTCTTTTGCTGGAAGGTTTCAACTGCTTGAGCCTTGAGGATGTAAGAATCAGTTTGGTTGTTGTTCTGGAATGCTTTTGGAAATATTTCTTGACTTGGCAAATCTACATCTTTGCTTTGATCACCATCATACTTTGATTCCCCATGCACATGGCCATCCTCAAGTATCTCGATCCTCACTTCCCATGAATTTTCGAGCTTTCGAATGAATTCGACCATTAAAGGCTTACCAACTGCGTCTTTGATAAAAGAGTCATTGTTTTCAAAACAGTAAGGTTTTGTAAATGTACATGGAGTGCTCAATCTGGGCTGAGACAAAAACTTATTGGTTAGCATGTGAACATTCTGCCTGTCAACAGTTGCAGCATTGCCGTAATCGATAAACTCGACTGTTAAATGGCCACAGTTTGATGCGCTGGTAACGACAGCTCTGTACAAAGCCAAGTCTTCTTCATACTCGGCTACAACGAGGTCCCCTACTTTTATTTCTGTTTCCACATTTTTCATGTTATCCTTGAAGACAGTGCTGTTTAGGTCCTCACCCATCTGAAGGATGTTTGGTTCTTCGTCTTCCATTTGGACAAAGAAGCTACTAACAGAATTGCAATGAGAGATGAAGCCCACACATTTAAAACCTGCTTCCATTTTGACAGAAGGAAGATCGTACAGTTTTGGCAAGCTCTGATGAGGCAGCACCAATTTAATGGAGCAGGGCTTGTCCTGCCTTTCTGATTTTATTGGTCCTTTGCATTCTTCTTTGGAAGATTGCTTTGGAGGTTGCTTTTCAGCCTGTTTGGTTTTACCACATCCCCTTGCTTTGGAGTTCACTTTACTGTTTGAAACCTCAACACCCACTTCTTTGTGGAAATCTAAGACAGGAATTCTGACAGCAGGATCATGTTCTTTCACACCCTGAGTTGACATGAGTTCTTTGACTTTTTCATTGACATGCACATTTTCATCATGCAGATCACAAACAAAATGGCCATTTTTGTCCCTTGAAGTAAACTTAGCACGTAAGGATTTGTTTAGGACGTCAGTCTCGAGCCATGTGTTGACCTCTGGCAAATGTTCCCCCTCTGGAACATTCGAAAGACTGCATCTCAGAGCCTGCATTGGTGTCATCAATAAGTCAACTGCCGTTGTGGGAATTGGCATAACATTTTCTTTCTCTGAAATCTGCATATCACCAAAATCGACAAAGAACACACTAATGTGCTGATGGGATTGTACAGGGTGTGTCAGAGCCCTGTACCATTTGCCGTCACAGATATATTTGGCCAGGCAAACATTACCACTGCATTCCCCAGATGTTGCAGTCAAGTATTGACTTTCTTCTGCAGCTCTCTCCATCAGAAAATCAACAATCTCTGTATTCCTGTCAAGCTGGAAATAGATTTCCCAAGGACTACAAACTTGAGTAACATGCACCAGTTCTTCGCTTCCAGAACTTATGTTGAAAGAAGAGTAAACAAAGGAGCGGGGGATGGCTGATGAGAGTAGCTGCTTTGTAGTTTGCATTTCTTTTGCAATGCCTTTCTCTACAAGGTAGGTGGTGGCCTGCTGAATTGGGGTATGAATTGTGACCACATAGAGAAGACCTTTTCCTTGCTCATAAAGGTGGGAATGAATTCTGCATATATTGGGTGAACCCTCAGACACAAAATCCCTGAACAAATTGCATGCTTCTGCACTCCAAGAACTTTCTCCAACAGGTTCAATGAAGTTCAAAGTGCATCGGAATGCTTGTTCTTGAAGTTCGAAGAACTGTGGTGCAAGAGCTTGGATATTTTGCTTCTTTTCCTGGATAATTATGCCAAAGTCGACCAACATCAAATATAGCTTGTTGTTTTTTTCCTCTAACACACATGCTCTATGCCATCGGTTATCCTGTGGAGACTTTACAGCACAGGATACTGCAGGAGACTTGAATGCAATTGTGTGCATTTGGTAAAACGCCTGCATCTCTTTCATCAATTTGTCCAGACCAACTTTTGTGTTTTCGTTTTGGCACCAAAAATCAGATGGAGAATTTATGTGTGAGCAAATGACCCTTAATTCAGATCCAGGTTTGAAATGAATCGGTTTGAAAGCATGAGCAGAAACAGCCTTTGGTTTAGTTGTCTCACTGGCAGTGCATCTTTCAGCGTCATTCTGTTGTACCCATATTGGTTTCACTTGATATGGGTCGGGCCTAGAAGATGTGACTTTGCAAAAGGTCACGACATGACAGTCCTTTTTATTTTTTCTCTTGCTCAGACCATTTCCTTTATCTTTACATGATGGCTGCAGTTTAACAGATGCCAATGCCGGATTGTATCTACAATCCAGAGCCATTTTTGCTTTTGTCATGATGGTTGCAATGCTAGTATTATTTTCAGCTCCTCTCTCGAAAAGATCAACAACATATTTGCCATTCTTCCTGTGAATGACATGAACCTTCAAAGTTTTGTCTGATGAGACTTGCCAAAAGAAGTTGCATGCTGTGGTTGTCCAGATGTCCTCAACAGGAACGACATGTGCTAAAGCACATTTCAGTGCAAATTCTGGCTGAATGGCAAACTTTTTGGGAAGCTTCTTTATTAGCATGCTTGGGACCTTTTCAGTGTTCCCGAAGTCAATGAAAAACACCTCAGCTCCTTTTTCCACAGTATCTACTACAAGGGCCCTGTAGTAAAGCATGTCTTTTTCATACATTGCACAGCAAAGTGCACCAGGCACTGGGTCTTCAAGAACCTCCTCGTTCAGCTGTAGTTTGCTGAAGTAATCTTTGATTTCTTTAGTCATGTTTTCAAAATCAGGATTTTGTTCTTTTGTCCTTATCCAGAAATGTTTTGGACTCTGGACATGCACAACATAACCCTCAAAAAAAGAACCGTCAGGATTTGCTTGACTAGAAACTGTCTCCGAAGTCTGGACTGCTTCCATCTCTGTTGCATGCATCTTTTCAAGGACATTTTGGAGAAAGTTGGACTTGATGTCAAACAGTTTACTTTCAAGCGGTTTAACATCAGCTTGCTCCTCTGTGTGCTTCTCAGCAGTGCTCAATTTGACCAAGTAGATGTTCTGATCTTTATGAAGGTCCTCAATTTCAACCTCCAACACCTTCCCCAGCAACCCAGTCTTGAGAAGCTCTAGTTGTTGGTTTTTAATGGTCTCTTCTTGTTCTTCCAAGCTTGAAAGCGAACAGGGGAATGCCATGATTGGTGTTGACAGGAAGTCTGATGGTAGCTGAAGGATGTTTTCTACTTTCACTGATTCAAAATAGCCACTGTCGACAAACACAACTTGGACCTGAGAGTTGAGAGGAAGACATTGCACAAATCCCCTGTGCCATTTGTCATCTTTCCCTTTGACTGCACAGAGCAAGCCAAGATTTTCAAGAGGTTTACTGCTTGGGGTACCACAGCCTGATTCACATGACAATGCCAATCTGTTTGACATCTTTTGTAGGTCCTTGCTCATAGATGACAGTCGACAGTAGAACAATCTAGGGTTCACAGCTGCGGCTATGACGACTCTTACTTTTTGACCAACTTTCAGCTTTGGGCAACTGAGTGACAGAATCTCATCAAAGCCTAGTAGGCTTGATGATTTTAGGCAACATTCTTGCCCTATTTGGTTTTCAATCAAGAGATCTGGGACAGATTCATTGCTTTGTGGAATCGGTTCCTCAATAAGCAGCTCAACTAGTAGCAGAAATGTACTGCTGTCCACATGTCTCCCAAGCTTCAGCTTTAACAAGTCACCATTAATCTCTGGAACTTCAAATAAGAGTACCTGGAATGGCAGACGTGCATGGATATATCCTTTAATTTGACTGCCTATCAAGGAAGAGAAATAACTCTCTGTCAAACTGTCCCATCGGTTCTGGACTGGCAGTATGTTGGCAAAAAAGCCGCAGACAATCTTTGGTGGGATCATAAGCAGTGTGTCAGATATACAGGACAAATGGCTGGGCCCAACAATCAACATATCTCCATGGTCCAGCAAAAACACGTGGAACAATTCCTCCTGGATGTTTTGGACTCTTCCTCTGAACCAGCGACCAGACAGAGCATCTTCTACCAGACAAAGCTCTCCAACTTTAACAGAAACGTTCAATTTCACAGCATTCTGAATTTCAACTTGAAGAATGTTGTAGTCCAGTTCACAGATGGTCATATACTGACCCTGAAAGTGTACCAGTGTGTCTTCAGGACTGCAGTCAATGTGAGTCAGCTTCAGCTCTACAGGCCACAAAACACATGGAGCTGGGAGCTTTGACTCCTCTTTTGCCCTAAAAAAAAAAAAAAAAAGCAATCTTGTTTTTAATGTTCTGAAACATGTGGACGAATAAAATCCGGCATGGATTCATACAGTATGTTTAAGAGAGTTATGGTCAAGCTCAATTTAGCTGCATGTGTACACTGCGTTCCAATTTATTATGCAAGTTAAAATTCTGGTTATATATATTTTTTTTACAATAACATTTTACCAGTCCCAAACCACATCAATCTTAAGAAGTACTATTGATTTTGTATTCAATAATTTATAAGAGATTTGTAATTGTTCGGGAAGGCTGAAAGTCAAAAACGTCTTATATTCAGGTGTGCCAAATTATTAGGCAAGTTTTCTTTTTCCAGATAAAATTAGTGTAGAAAGAGATTAAACTCAGACTAAAAGTAAAAAAATTATTAAATGCCCATAAGAAGGACGCAAAACTAATGCAATAATAGAATTAGCAAAGTTAAGAAATTACCAATGGGCAGTAAAAATCAAAAACAGGTGGAGAAGAAAAGACACGGTAACTGCAAAAGAATTAAGAATTAATGTCAAGAATTGGGTTAGAAACCATCAGGAACCATTAAATCTTGAGCGACGTTATTTTCCAGAACCGGATCTTCCTTGGAGTCTCCACAAGTTCAATGTGTCAGGTTCTTAGAGACTTAGCTTGAGTACAAATTCCTTAAAAAAAGCCCCTAACTTATTAAGAATAACATGCTGAAATATTGTGAAATCTATTAACCCTTTGAGCGGTATGGTCCCACAAATGGGATTTTTCTTTCCATGCTCCTGGGAGTACAGTCCCACATATGGTGAACATTCGGTGACGTCGCATAACTGCCAAATTCAAACTGAGCTTCGAGAGAGACGTGCACTGTGCTTGTCATATTATCACAACTATACAGTGTCCTTAACCACATAATGCATATTTTATGTTTTAGACATTTAAATACACATATGTACTAGTAAAAGAATACATTTAGAGCTTGTTTTATTCATATCAGATACACGCAGTGTAAGTAACTATTAAGTTCACTCTATTCTTCACAGTTCACCAGAAATTGATGAATTTACATGCTGTAAATCCGACTGACGGGACTCTGAACTGCAGCATGAACAAACACGGTGGCGCCCATCTCATGTTACAGATCACGATCAAGATAATTTATAAAGGTGTATAAACGACAAAACACACTGATTTACATATATTTGAGAATCGGAATATCAGCTTGTTCATGACACTGTAACCAAGTTTGTGAATATTTCAAATAAAATAGGAAAAACTAAATAGAATCGATCCATCTGTCTTACAGCGTCATTGTGTTCGCGGTATGTCACGTGACAAGCAAGACACGTCGCCATGGAAAAAGTAAAGGCAAACGTTCTAAATAACAGTCGCCTAAAAAAAACTCACTCTGGGGGGACCGCTGGAATATTTTAAACTCACCGCTGAAAGGGTTAAGACTGATTTCTCATAGTGGTTCAAGAGGATGTGATCCATCATTCAAGAGTCACTCACAACTTATCTGTCCATATGTATTCGAAGAATTGATCTTCTAGAATCTAGCAGTAAGTTTGGGGAGCTAATTTTTAGTCCATCTCCTATCTTGAAATGTCTGTCTTGCAGAAAACCTACTGCTAGAAGATCGATTCTTCGAACAGTGGTTCAAGAGGATGTGACGTTGTTCACATTATTTCAGCATGTTGTTCTTAATAAGTGAGGGTCATTTTGTACTCAAGCCTCTGAGAACCTGACACATTGAACTTGTGGAGACTCCAAGGAAGATCCAGTTCTGGAAAATAACGTCGCTCAAGATTTAATGGTTCCTGATGGTTTCTGACCCAATTCGGGCCACCACAAAATCCAGATGGACCGCCACAAATACCCACCACCCGCTGCCATCAGCTCCCACGTCTCACACACACAAGAGTGATTTTAGCACAATGAATGAGTCAAAACAGTGATATAGCCAAAATCGCCGCATATGGTTGCTTATTAGTGTAAGTTTGATGTATATTGATTTCATCAAACGATGTCACTTTTATAAAATCAGGATTTAAGGAGAATAGTGAAAGTGATTCCTGTGTAGCATTAATGGGTCCCGTTTACTATGTATACTTGTTTTTTGTATGACAACAGAAAATATAATGTGATCAGCTTTACTGGGAATTCAGTTGTTACTGTATGTTACAGTTCAAAAATCATCTAATGGCAAAGTTTGCCATTAGATGATTTTTGGCACTTTAGATATGTTTGTTTTAATGAATGATATGATGTATATATATGCTAATTAATATGTGCCGTCACTTGCCACAAGTCTCACAAAATCCTGTGTCAACTAAAGTAAGAAATCAGCAAAGAAGTTAAAATTGAATTTTAACCAGCATGCAATTGATGTTTGAAAATCAACATTTAAAACAACAGCACAGTCTGGTCCCATTTGTTTAAATGACAACCCAAAGCCAATCTTTTTTGTGAGCACTGCACACATAGAATCTTGGTTATCAGTGGTTTGCATTCATTTTAATTGTTTTGTGAGCATCACAATGTTATGTTAGCTCCATATACTCATAAAACCCATCTGTCCAAATACAGATATATTGCTATAAAATAAGACATATCAATGTGCATTTGATTAATCTCTTAATTAAAAAAAACTGTATCAATATTTACACTAAAATATAGCAATTTTTCAAACATTAATAGTTTGGCACAAACGTCTATGAACACTAAGAGGGAAACATTGCATTGTTAATAACCTAAGCATGCTAAATTCAAACCAAAATGACAGTACCAAATGTTATTATATACAAATAATTGACTGTGTTTTCCGCCTTTTAACAAAAGAACAAGCGGGAGTACAGCATATGGTACAGTATGGGGCTTGTCAGGGTCACGCCCCCTTTAAATTCATTAGAACATTTTCAAGTGGACTTTTTTTAGCTGGTCAGGGATCACATACATAAACTTTCTGTATGTATTAAGACAGCACATTATTAAAGACTTATTCAAAATAATACTACAAATGTTATGTAAGTAACTACATATATGCGGCTATGCACGTGACAGAATGTACAAGAAACATCAATTAATCCTTACCTCTCCATTCGTCTCTAAGCATATAAATCCAATCTAACCATGCAGTCGTGGTAAATGTTAAAGCACCGAGCACGTCTGCCACAGCTTGGGATGGAGGTCCACACACTAATAAAATAGCGTTAATACAACAAATAAGTACATTTACGTTGTGTAACTGCAATAGTATCATGTTATTGCAGACTGATTTTTTTATTACTTTAAACTGCACGATAATGTCACATTACTATAAAAGCACTAACCTTAACGTTAGACTGTAAGAAGCAACACCTGACTACTACTTAAAAAACATATATAGTTACTCGTATTTCATTTATGAATCGCTTAATCAGTTTTCTCTTCATGACACAACCGTCGACCTGACAGATTATGAGAAGTTGCATTTGTGTTGAAAAGTAGTTTTTGATTGCATACCGAAGCTTTGAATGCCGAATGAATTATATTTAAAGATCCTGTCTGTAGAATATATAAACTGAATTGTGTTTTACCTTCTCGCCGCGCGGATTTGACACGTGCTGTAAAGCGCTGCGTTTGTGGGCCAATAAGTAATCTTCTACATATTTCGTCAAATGAAATGGACCGAGGCTATTTGTTGTCACACAGGTAGGTTGTTTGTATATCATTAACTTAACTTTTATAGTAGTTTTTCAATTATATGTCCGATTATACGAATGTTTGTTTTCTAAACAGGACCTTAAAAATAAAAAAACTTTATCATATCATACTGTTGGGTGAACCAGAACATAGTAAAAGCACAAAAGCATCAGGGCTATCGTTAAATCTCATGTTTTATTTTATGTATATGTGTTATATACATACATATATATATATATATATATATATATATATATATA
>JAUMHI010000065.1:18792854-18842152 GCA_032359435.1 Enteromius unitaeniatus
GAAGGTGTAGAACCATCTCAAGGATGGTCAGAAGAAATGGACAGCACCTGAGTTAAATATATGAGTGTCACAGCAAATGGTCTGAAAACTTAGGACCATGTGATATTTCAGTTTTTCTTTTTTAATAAATCTGCAAAAATGTCAACAATTTCGTGTTCTTCTGTCAGTACATTAACAGGGTGCTGTGTGTACATTAACGAGGGAAAAAATGTACTTAAAATGATTGCAGCAAATGGCTGCAATATAACAAAGAGTGAAAATTTAAGGGGGACTGAATACTTTCCGTACCCACTGCATTTTTGTGTTTTGTTTTTTCTTGAAACTTTACTACCTTTCAGTGATAATTCTGCTATAATTTTAGCAGAAAAGTAAATCAATTTAAAACTAAAAAAAACTTTAATGCATCGATAATAACTGTCACCCCATATTGCCTAATGTCATGTTTACCTGTCTTTCTGTTCATCCTGTTCCACATGTACTCTTTGTGTTTGTTTACACTCTGCATCCTTGTGTCTCCCAGTTGTAATCCCGCCTTCGTCATTAGTGTTCACTCCTTTCCAGCCATGTTCTGTCCCAGGTGTGTTGCATTTGTAATTGATTTCTCTCTGTATAAATTCACGCCCCATGTCTTGTTCAAATGTCGATCGTTAATGTTTTTTAACGTTGCTTGTATGTATGTGGTTCGTCTCGTCAGTTTTGTTCAGTTTTTCCTTCGTGTATTACTAAATGTTCATTCATTGAGTTCTGCCTTCGTGTCCTCCGTGCCCACTGGAAAAGCTTGCCTTTCGCTTCACCACAGTGACAGCGTGTTCGTGAAAATAACAAGTAAATAGTCTTTAAGTAGTACAACAAGTTTTGCTTTCATAGGGCTGTCACCATTCAGACAAATATGCATTACACTTTCAACTAGTTATGCAGAACAATCAAATCATAAATTTTCAAACAGCAAAACAATAATTGTTTCCATTATTTTAAAAGTTTTTCATAGACTACTTCCCAAAAGCTTCTTTTCTAAGGGCATAATATAAATATTAAAATACTGGTTAAATGCTAATCTTTCGATTTAATTTAAAATGATCTTTTTTTTGTTGCTGTTGTTAAAAAACATTTCATTTTCCTGAAGTGCTGCGTGCTGTCCCACAGTCTTTTTAGCCTCTTATAAATAAGACGTAGAAACAAAAACTTCAATGGAGGGCTCATAGACCAAGGACACATCTGCCCATGTGGTCTGCAGAGGCACAATCAAATCACATTATATTGTGCTGCATTGTCCACCGACTGCCCTTATCACCCCACCCAGAGCTGAAAAACACTTTGTTTGTCAGCTAACCCATTTGATCCCAAACACACACACACACACACATGCTAGTTGCCTCTCTGATGCGTTTCAATCAACCAACACTGATAATGTTTTAGGAGCCCATTCATGACTTCATACTGCACAAAAAAGCTTTGGCCTAAGGGTGTCCTCCATTACCCAGAAGCCCACACACAGCCCCCCGCTTCCCTCACTCTCAGCTGTCTCATGAATCACAGGACCCAAAGATGATGGATGGCACATGACCATGACACCGCACCCTAGCGCTCTGTCATCCTCACCGTCGCACTCCTTTGTTGGAAGAGAGTGTGTGTTGTTACAAGCGGGCCACCCTAATTTTAACCACTAATGGGTCCGGCCCTGGATCCAAGTCACTGCCAGAAATAGCCCACCGACTGACAGTCATGAGTTTGACAAGGAGCCGGGACTATAGCCAAAACACAATCGAGCTGGGTGGAATTTCTTGGAATTTCCTGTGGAAATGCAGCACTAATATATTCCTCTTCAATTGTCTACCCCAATTGTGACCTATCTGGGCTCAGTTATGAATTTAAGGATCAAGTAAAAGGAGATAATTTCCAAAAAGAAAGTTCACCCCAAAAAAACTTGAAGCATCCTTGATTTTGCATCCTTGAAAAAATCCAAATGGAGATTTAATTTTTATCATTGCAATGGGTGGGTGTTTCTGTTCAACAATACACAAATTGTTAAATAAAGCGTGCTCATCTGTAATATAATGTGCCTAACACAGCTCTGGGGGTGAATAAAGGCCTCCTGTAGCAATTTGCCTTGCATTTTTGTAAGAAAAATATCCATATTTCAAATGTAATAAACACTTTAATAAAATGTAATAAAAACAACTCTACATTTGTCACTACAGGAGAGCTTCATTCACCCCCAGAGCCATGTGTGGCATGTTTTATTATGGATGTGCATGTTTAACAGAAATACCTGCTCACTGCAATGATAGCACTTACTGTAGAGTAGCCAGGACAATTTGTAATATAACTCAGATTGGAGTCCTCTGAAAGAAGAAAGATGAGTATGTATATTGAGTTAAACACAGACTCATTTTTGGATTAACCAACACTAATGATTTTTTTTTTGTCCAATAAAATAAAAATAAAACCATTTTATTAAAAACTAAATTCAGTACCTTAGTATTATTACAATATGTTTTTTCCATAAACAACACTTTAAAAAAAAATCCTAGAAAGGTTCCCACCAAAATTTCCCACCCCTTTGCAAGCCCAAATAAAATATTTGTATTTAAAAATAATCTCAAGAACAATTAGCTTATTGATTTTATTTTACATGCATAACCAATGGGTCTAAACAGTGGGAATATGGGCCATGAAAATTCAAAAGGTAAGAGAAATTTCAAAACTTGAGTGTTTTAAAATTTTGAGTGTTTGATGATTGACTTGGTTGGTTCTCGTAAAAAAATAAACCCAATTTTTCACATTTTCCACAGATCACTAGAATAGCAATAGAAGGATGGGTTACAGGATGGGATTTTTCATTTACAACCTTGTAAAAATAGGGTAGATGCAATACACAGAAAACATATAGAATAATTATCTCCAGCTTTTAAATTCATAAGATGAACATTCCTGTATTCTTTTTATATATATTGCCCTGTCAAAGTAATACAAAATAGAAAATGGATATATAATTTAAAATAAAATGTGAATTTTCACACCAGCAAGGCATGATCACTGTTTTTTTGGTGATGGTTAATATTCACCTGATGTGCAGGTAAACAAAGTTTTTTTTTTGCACTTCACTCAAAAAACTGAAAAACCTGTTATGGAAAACAAGTAGCACATTTATGCACAACCAAATAACTAAATTCAGGTGCAAGTACAAAGGATGACTAAAATTCAGTAATATTTGATAAATTTGGTCAAAAAGTATAATCAATGTAGTTTTTACACAACACAACTATGTGCATGTAAAAGCGGCAATTTTTAAATGATTTCATTTCATGTTTCAATAGAGGCATCTCTTTGTAGTCCATATAAGAAAAACACAAAAGTTCTTCCAAATAGGTAACCGGAGAAGAATGCGCTTTCTTCCATGAAATGGTCTGCTTTAAGTACTAGTCTAAACAAGTATCTCAGACATATGTTCTTTTAAGAAATAGCTAATTGGATGTTGGTGCTCATATACAGAGCAATCTTCAATGCATTGTTCAAGTGAAAAACATTTTTTTTTTCAATAACAAAAAAACTACTTCAAAATAAAAACGTCTTCCTGAGCATCCGTCCAATACCCGAAGACGTTATCCTAAGATGAACTGTAACGAACGTAGAACCTGTGCTGATGAATCCCAAATACATTTTCCACGTTGTTTATTGAAAGGGTCAAACTTCTGCAAAAGAGGTTTTATGTTCCCTGCCAATTCTCTTATTTTAATCACATTCAAATAAAGGAACCAGACAGGTTGACTGTGTGTGCGGTTTGACAGTGCAAACAGAAGATTACAAATTGATTGGTGCAGGTAATTCTTGAGCAGAAGCACATTAACAACTAGAAAGTCCCTGAACTTTCAAGGTCTTCAAAGAAGAAACTCTCCATTAGTCCTTTCTGCACCAGCTAGGATGGCCAAATAGCTCCACCAAAGCATAGGGTTATTCAAACATCAATTTAAATAGCTGGCCTTGCGATTCTTAACAGTAAGAATAACTTTTGAAAAATGAATGGAAATTGCATTTAACAAAACATAATGACACGTGTGTGAGCTATTGAGTTTGATATTTGAATGTCTGGGCAGTGGCTTATTTTTAACAATGAGGCAGGAGAAAGTGTTTTCTAAAAGGATGTTTTAACACTGCCCAAACCGAATAATAGAAGAACTTGGCAAGGATAAATAATCAGTTTCTGTAATTAAAAGTAAAAGACAGTGAATAAAAATGTAATTAAAAAATATCGGTGTGGGTTGTTTTTTTTTTCATCTCTGAATAGAGAGAATTTCATTTCTTGTCTTATGCTCACTGCAGTAACCATCCTCTACACTGCCATTTCAAAGGTACAGTAAATGACACAGATGAAAGCTCAAACATTGCTACCTTTATAAAATGTTCTATTTTATGAAGGTATCTATAAAATTTTTAAGGTGCAAAATATTCAATTTATGAAACACTTTTAACATAGACATTAAAAGTACAAGTATTTTCAATCTAGCAGGAATATAATTTACTCGCCCAAGGAGACGTGTGAGTGCCATGATGATGGCCGTGCCTAAAGTACAGTTTTATGGAGGGGACGACTGAATGGAGACACTGTGTGGATCTGTGAGTGCACTCTATCTACTGACACTCGAATGGCACTGGGAGCCAAATTCACAGCTGACGCTGTGCTCTCAGTGAGTGAAGAGATGATCCAGAGAGCGTGGATTTCCACATATCCTCTTCAGTCTGGGTCACCACTTCATCACTTTCCACAAAACAGTAACAGGTGTGTTCAATTCACCCTAAAAACATCCACTGTCCCTGGATCTATCCAGCTATATATCTGTTTATTTATGTTTTTACCAAGCCTACCTATCTAAACTCCAGCAAAAAAGCATATTTTTATTATACTGGCCAGTCATACTGAATTAAAACAGTGCCAACCATGTTTTTGATCTATGATGTACTCACAATCAGTGTTGGGTAAGTTAACCTAAAAATCACTAATTTTACTAATTACATTGTCAACAGTGTAATTAGATTACAGTACATGTTACTCTCTCCAAAAAGCATTTAATTAATACTATTACTTAATGCTTTCTAAATCCTATTTCAACATCAACAAGAAGGATACACATGAAACTGTTTCAAAATAAAAAAAATCCTATTTCAAATAAATAATAGACAGGCTAGCTACATAAATTGTTCTGGTCACACTTAAGAGAGTCAAATTCTTAATAACGCTTAATAGACGTTTACCTCAATACAGCCTACTCCTGCTGCTTATTAATATTAAAGTAATTTTTAAGAATTGGGAAGGATTAAGGAATTAAAATAAGGTCTTGCTGAATTAAAATATGCTTTTAGGCAAGTGAGAATTGAACACTAAAGTGTTACCAATGGCCTGTTTGTATTAATTCAACTTAACTTCACACTGTGCTTAACCCGGGTTATGGTTAACGTTATTCTAAACATATGGGTATGAAGAAAAAACTTTCACAGATGTAATTTGTGGGTTAAAATGCAGGGTTAGCGTCGCATTTGCCTATGTCACTTGCTTTGGACAGTAGCATGGTTTCCTTTTAAACGTTTGACATGTCAAACGATGATGGAAAAATAATTAAATGAAGAAGAAACCATTTTATTCTTATCCCTATAGTCCTAAACATCCGTGGCTAAATTGAATGGACAGTTATTTGTGGATGCGCACTGCTAGAGCAGTTATGTAAACACGTCACGTGCCACGCTCGTCCAATCAGTGGCACTGACACCCCAAATATGCAAATGAGGACTTTAACCCAGGGTTTAGGAATGTTCAGTGTGAAACGGCAGCTTATGAATACCAAGGATTAACTTTTAACCCTGTAAAGTAAGCAATGCGAAATGTGAAGCAAGGTTATACCCAGGGTGAATGTTAAATATTTTAATTGTGAAAAGTCCTTTTTTCCTGAAAGTTTAAAAATTCGGATCATGACGAGTATACAAATGCTGTCTTGTTGTCAGTATTTGGGCACAAACAACATTAGTGTGGTAAATCATCATAAGCCGATAGATCCATTTGCAGGCAGCGATCTCTTTTAAAGGGGAAATGAATGAAAACACCTGGAGCGGAAATCCCCGAGGTGTGTAGGTGAAAGTGGTTCGGGTGGAACTAATACTCTGGCGAAGGTTCCTGCTGATGACTGTTGGATGGCGCCACAGAGAACCGCCTCACAACAGAGCAGAGGGGCGACGTCGGGGCCTACCACGAGGTCTGGGTGTGGTGAGTCTTCTTCTGGCCCTTTGTAAGTGTGTATGAGCTTGATTCCATGCTTCTTCGCTTCTGTTGAGCCAGTGATCAAGTGTGGGGAAGTTTGAGGGTTCTCCGGTCCAAGGGAACATGGGGGGCTGGAAACCAAGTATACATTTGAATGGCGTCAAGCCAGTAGCAGGTTTTTGTAAAGAGTTCTGAGCATATTCTGCCCACAGAAGATACTGGCTCCAATCTTGATGGTTGGTGTGGCAGTATGATCTCAGAAAGCGAGTGAGTTCTTGATTCATCCTCTCAGCCTGCCCATTAGATTGAGGGTGGTAACCTGAGGTAAGGCTGATGTTAATGTTCATCTGTGAACAAAAGGCTTGCCAGAGGTGAGAGGTGACTTGAGGTCCACGGTCAGTTACAATGTCCTCCGGAATACCATAGAACCGGAACACTTGGTCCATGATGACTTGTGCTGTTTCCCAGGCGGTGGGAAGTTTGGGTAAAGGTATCAAGCGGCAAGCTTTAGAAAAACGGTCGATTATGGTGAGAATAGTGGTAAAACCCCTGGAGGCAGGTAGGTCTGTAATGAAATCCATAGCGAGGTGCGACCAGGGTCTCTGTGGGAGAGGTAATGGTTGAAGGAGACTGGCAGGTTTTTGGTGAGATGATTTAGACATGTTACAAGTGGTACATTGGTGGATGAAGTGGATGACATCGGCAGATAATGTAGGCCACCAGAAGTGGTTGGTCGTCAATTCAATGGTGGCAGAGATCCCTGGGTGCCCGGCACTGGGGTAATTGTGAATGTGATGTAGCAATCTTTGACGGAGTGGTTCTGGAACATAGGTGCGGTCTTCGGGACATTCTGGAGGTGAAGGTTCTACAGCTTGAGCCTCTGTGATCTCGGTCATGATGTCCCAGCGAATGGGTGCAATGATTCTGGGAGATGGAATGATACACTCTGGCGGATTGTGGGTAACTTGTGGATCAGACTGTCGGGAGAGAGCATCGGCTTTTCCATTTTTGGAACCTGGAATGTATGTGACCTGGAAATCGAAGTGTGTGAAGAATAGAGCCCAGCGTGCCTGGCGGGAGTTAAGTCTTTTAGCGCGTTAAATATACTCTAAGTTTCTGTGATCCGTGAGTACAGTGAATGGCAATTTTTCACCTTCTAACCAATGTCGCCATTCCTCTAAGGCTGATTTCATAGCCAAGAGCTCTCAATCACCCATGTCATAGTTCTGCTCTGCTTAGGTGGGTTTCGAGAAAAGAAGGCACCTCCATGGCCACACCGTCGCGGCTGATGACATAGCCCAGAAAGGATATGCTGGTGCGATGGAATTCGCATTTACATAACTTGGCGTATAGGTGATGCTGTATGAAAAGTTTCTTGCTGTATCAAGAAGTATTTTAGTTTCTGTATTCAAATGGGAAATATGACATTATAGTTTGATGTAGGGTAAAAAACACTTTTGTTGCATAATCTTCATGTTAATTGCAATATTTATCTAATGTGTTTAATTAATAACAATAAAACATAAAAGTAGCCCATATATGTGTGTATCTGTGTATTCACACATTACATAACACAATAGCCTATTCATTAATTAGATAGATAGATAAAAAAATATGTAACATTTTAGCAAACTATTTAAACAATAAATTGTTGGAAGATCTAAATATCACCTGGATTTCCTAAATCTGACCTTCACCCCCACAATGACTATTAAATAGAGAAAGCACAGTTTCTGGTGGTCTCTCTGTAATATCTACAGAGCCTCATTGGCCTGCAATGGTTTGTCCAAACGTGCTGTCTCTGCGGCTGGGACAGGTGCCACTCCAGCTCTCCTTAAACAGACACTCTCTGTTTCGTGTTGCACAGAAGAGCCCCCTCTTCTCTCAACAGTTGCTGTGGTCACGTTGAGTGCAGCGGTTCACTTCCATGTCACAAACCCACAATTCACTAGGGCTTCTGTTGCCTCATCAGCAACACATGGAGCTCAACTGTTCCCCTGACCACAGCCCAAATAAAATCACTTCTTGATATGCCTGCCTACACTTTTTTTTTAAGTCCAAACTTCTGCCTTCATTTACTCATATTATGACTTTTATTTGCTTTATGCAATAATATGTGCACTTATTGAGTCCAACACCATGTGGGCTTGCCGTAAAATCACTACATGTCACCATTTTGTCGAAACATTTGAGCATCCTTTACTCAAGTACATGTTTACATTCCATTCTCTCTTCAACTTGCCTTGACAATGTCTTTGCACTCTCTTTCTCTCATCTCCTACCCCCCTTCTCCCTCATTTTAGACATAGTCAGGCAGATTACCTGCAAATGCATGACTGGGGGCCAAGGGTCCCCTCTGTCAGCAGAGGCACAAAGCCAGGAGACTCCTTTATTCCCACATATTAGAGGAAAGAGCCTATGTTGAAAACTGCAGGCTGGTTAAAGCTGTAAGCGATGTGCCCTGATCTTCCCTGATTCATTAGATGTGTTGAATGCACTGTTGTATCAGCAGGTTAGGTCCTATTAGCTGGGTGTTAGCACTCAACATTTCCTAGTCCTTAAGCTATTTGGGTAGAAATAGAAACCTTGTCAGGTTACACAGTCTAAAACCCCCATTGTTTGAGAGATGTCACATCAGAAATGGAGAGTTATTGCATGCTGTAACTCTATCTGTGAACAGGTGTGAAAGCGCTAAACTTGAAGCGTGAACAATGAATTTGAGTTGAATTAGAAGCCGTTTGTATCTTTTATTGCCATATTCTCAATGCAATGCCATTTAGTTTCTAGAATTTAGAATAAAATAGGACTTTATGAACATATTTATTAATTAACAAAATGTAATTGTTATTTATTTTTTTTTCTTCTTCTTTAATTTATTTTTTAAACTTTCATTGTTTTTCATCATATTAAATTTAAAAACTAGGGCCGGGACTTTAGCGCGTTTATTAATTAATTACACACTTTTAACGCATTTTAATCGCACTTATTTTTGCACCGCGGAAAGTTTGTCACTGGATAAGTTTCGGCGGACTGATTATACTGGAGCATGAACTAGCGGCACAATATTGGTCTGTTGGACTTGGTTGAACAAAAATAAATAATATTTTGTTGCTTAAGCTTATGTATTCAGTCATTATTCAATGGTATACTTAAAATCCATATGAAAAACTTGCTTCTCACTGTTATCAGGTCAAATATTTAAATGCGATTAATTTCGATTAATTAATTACAAAGCCTCTGATTAATTAGATTAATTTTTTAATCTAAGAGTCCCGGCCCTATTTAAAACACTAAATTTTCTGTTGATTGTATTAAAAACTAAATAATAATTAAAAAAATTATTTGCAGTTTGCAGTGTTGCTGTTTTCGGATGGCTTTCTGGGAAATATAAAATTGTATTTTATTATAATTAGGCTACTTATTTAAGATATGCTTGCATAATTGTCATCAGAATTGTAATATATATTTAATGTATTAACATAATTAATGAATGTCTTTAATAACAACAAATAGTAAGTATAAATAATTTACTATTTAATAACTGTAAGAATAAGAATGATCATGATAATATATATAATATTAATTATTATTATTGCAGCATATAAAGTGTATACATTATTTTTAATTAAATTATTATTGTATACAATGTATGTGTGTGTGCATGTTTATGTGGTTTATGAGGACACAAATTTGCATAATGAAATGGGTATTTCAAAAGGCTTAAAAAACAAACTAAATGGTGTTTTTTGAAAATCTAAAAATGCACACAGTTTTCTGTAAAGGGGTAGGTTTAGGGTCAGTGTCTGTACAGCATAAAAACCATTACGCCTATGGAGAGTCCCCAACATGCGTAAACCAAAATGTCCTAAAACCAAAATGTGTTCTTGTCTTAGAACAACTTCAATGAATTTTTTGATTACACTCCTGTTATGATTTGATGCTATTGCATGTGCCATTCACTGTGGTATTTCTTAACAATGTCATTTGTATGTGGGCAATTCTTTAAAAATGCCATTTGTATGGACAAACATCCTCTCCCAACTCTTCAAAACTATTTTTTCTATATCAACATGAAACATGAAAGTTGTGGTGCAGCACACATATTGACAAGTCATAAGTCATATTCCAGGTTCATTGTTTGGTCCCTTAGAAAATATATGGAAATGTCTAGTACAAGAATGAACAAATCCTAGAAAAAACAAGAAGTTACAACTGTGAGGATCACACCTCAGATACTGCCATTAGTGAGAAATAACTGAAATATTTCACCTCCAGCACTCTGGACAGCGCTAGTTTAGCTTAATATGTGAAAGACTCCATGAAGTGTGTTAAACGTGACAGAATACCAAACATTCCTGTGAAATTCCCAGTAAAATCATGATGGGTTTTAGCTGCTCTTCTAAAGTGACTTGGTTACTACAGCAGCAGCAGCACAGTTTCAGACTGACCAGTGTAACATTGTTTTCTCAGTTGTAACATTTTGTTGATTTTAAGGGTCTTAATGACAGAAAAATGCCCCTTGACCCCAGTACCAATTGCTAAAATCTATTTGACCTTTGACCTGGAAATCTAAATGAGCCCAGGGCAACTGGGCACAGAAAACCATAGCATTTTAAATAGACAGATTGGAGCACACTTATTTAGCAATAATCTATCTGTTTAGGTTGTACAAGCAATCATATTGTGGGCCTTATAGACATTTTCCATTCAGCTGAAAGTCCTTGTTTTTAATTTTATTTATGTAAGACAGATGAAATGAGGAAAAAGTAATTATGTGATATATAGGCTATATATATTCAAAACATAAAGCATATTCTTTGTGACTCGTTCAATACCTCAGTTATTATCCCAGCACAAAAGCATGTCAAATGTCTGCTGTAAATTGAGTAAATTGACTAAATTTCGACCCATTGTTTTGGAACATGTCACTCATTTAGGAAACTAAACCAGCTACCATAGGCTCTATCAAAACACACTTTTTCAACGCGTAAATATTTGTTCATTGTTTATAACTAGAACCTGCACCGAGCGCACAAGGACGTCTGGGAACCCTTTGAGTGATTGTTCAAATGAATCGACTCACTGAACCCTTCATTATTTGAATGAACTGAATCTTTAGAGTGAATCAGACTGGTGCGTAAAGACAGAGTACAGAACATAAAAGCTGCTCAGTGCGCTTCAGCCGGACTCGAAGCGGAGCTTCATTTTTCGTCTTTGCACGCTGAGCCAGCGCTTTATTTCAAATGAAGCGTCCTCTCATTCCGCTAATAAGTTTTTATACGTGATATAACAGCTGTCTTCGCCATGAGCTGCTTGGATGTCATGTATCAAGTTTATGGTCCACCTCAAACTTATTTCGCCGCAACATACACACCATATCACCATCAGGTATGTTCATATTTCAGGGGTTTTTTTACGTTTAACTTTCTAAGGCTTATGTTGTGTGAGAAAAATGCTTTTTTATTTGAATTTACCTTTTGTAAAAGGTAATGGTTTGTTTTGATTTTGTTTGAATGCGTGCGCGCAACTTTCTTTAACTTGTTGCGACTGCAATCTTACCAAATAGTTTTACAGTTTTATAATAAGTCACATATAGTTAGATGTTAATGGAAAACAATGTGACCGTATTAATGATGTGTGCTTGTAGTTAATTTATATACACACGATGTATATTATATATAAGATATATTAACTTGATAATTAACTTATTATTAGCCTATTTAATTTGTTTACTTACGCTGTTAAGCTTAATCTAATACCAAGAATAGAAAAATAGATTTCATAATGTTATCCTAAATTAATATTTAGTGTAGAAATACCGGCATGCGTATTGCTTTATGTATTGCTTTATTTCTGTGTTAGTATTGAAACATTATATGAACACAAATTGTGCAACAGCAAACACACTGATGTAATACATGACTAGACTGATTTACTATATCTGTCTGTGTGTGAATAGAACGAATGTGAGTTTAATTCTGTATCATGTAAATAATATTTGAAATGTAAATTTTATAGTTAAATGTAAATTCATTTTGCCATTTTTACATGCTTTCAGAAACTGGCATTTTACTCAAAAATGCAAGAATCCCCAGAAACAGTAAGTGGAAGCAGCTCTTCTTTTTCTAACCTCTCCGGGCCACCTATAAAAGAGGAGGACTGCGCCCGGGAGAAAGATCACCCGCCAGAGGCTGAGTACATCAGCTCCAGATGTGTGCTATTCACATATTTCCAAGGGGACATCAGTTCGGTTGTGGATGAACATTTTAGTCGGGCTTTGAGTCAGTCCAGTAGTTATGCACCTGGATCCACCAACAGCAAGACCGCAAGAGGCACATCGTCCTGGAGAGGTGGGAATCTGAGGCAACCTGTATTATCCTTTATCCTAATTCATATGTTTTATTTGCATCCTTTAGGACTGCGTAGCCTTTAGTCATGGGCATGATTTAACTTTTTTTGCATTGTATAGATAGATAGATATATTATAAATGAAATTAAAATATACAAATAATTAGGACATAATTTTTTACATTTAATTTCTCTTTTCCTTGCATGCTTTATGGTTGCCAATTAGCTCTGATTGCTATTAGTCATTACAATGAATATAATTTTCCTTTTTTTTTTTGCATTGTCAAGATCGAAATATTTTTAGGATCTAATGCTAAAATAAATATTACAACAGGCACAACTGTATTTAATTTTTTAATTTTTTCGATTGTTTCTGTATCAATAGCACATTTATATTACTTAAATTAAGATATACAGATAATTAGGACATCATTTAATTCACAATCAATTCATCATAGTCAGTTTATATCTTTTTTACAATCAATGTGTTGCATTTATGTTGTGAATACAAATGTGTGGGCATTTAATCCAAATCTCAAACTAAATATTTCATTTGGTATATTGTAATGCACGATTACATGCCTTTATTCACATTAACATGCAGAACATCTAAATGTTTCCCTCCCCAGACGGATCATTCCCTATGAGTCAGAGAAGCTTCCCTCCCTCTTTCTGGAACAGTGCATATCAGCCGTCGGTCACAGCATCTCTCAGCAGTGCCCTGGGTTCCCCCCACACAGATCTTCCCTTCCCAGCAGACCCGTACTCCACCGCATCTCTACACAGCCACCTTCACCAAGCCACCCCAGAGCCCTGGCACCCCTCTCACCACCATCACCCTTACTCGCTCAGCGGAGCCATCGGCACCCAGGGGTCCCCTTACCCCCGGCCCTCCATGCACGACATGTACGGAACGCACTTTGACCCCCGTTACAGCTCTCTGCTCGTGCCCTCGGTGCGGCCGCATAGACTTCCTCCAGCTACAGTTCCCGCACCTGGAGCCTCGCCGTGCGATATCAGCAAGAGCGAACCGGGCAGCTCAGTGTGGACTGGTGCTTTCACAGCGGCGAGCTCTGATATGAGTCTGAACATGGATACAGGTGTGAACAGCATGCAGTCTACATAAAGCAGCAGTGTTTATTCACATGAGATTCACTGAAAAACGTACGGATGTCACTGCATTTGAAAATAAAATATCAGATCAAAAGACATTTATTTTAAACAATAGAACACTTTGCAAGCTAAACATGTCACTAAAAACAAGGTTTTGGCTTTAAATAATAAAAAAGTCATTTTGTGACACTTTCTGGTTGCCAGATGTTAGCAGAAATTAGTTATAAAAAAGATGAAAAAACACAGGCAAAACTGTTAAACATTATTATATTTAAAATAAATTATTTCTATTTTTATATATAATAAAATGTATTTTATTCATTTGGTGGAAAAGCTGAATTTTCAGCATTATTACTCCAGTCTTCACTGTCACTTGATCCTTCAGAAATCGTTCTAATATCCTTAGGAAATATTTGAAAAAAAAAAACATTTGTACATAATATGATGAACTAAACCTTTGGTTACTTTGTTAGGGCGCCTGTGTCAATTTTAGGAGAACTGACATCATACATCTACTAAAATCAGATACCTGCAAAGAAAATGGTTATTTCAGAGAAAAGATGCAGTATGATTTATCTGCAAAGGCCACTCAGTTTAATATTTTGTTATATAATGTCAATTTGTTAAGTGTGAATTAAAACATCTAAACACATTATAGGGCCACCGTAGGTTTAAAACATAAAAAACATAATATAATGTCTGAGAGCTTTTTGAAGTACATATTCTGAGTTTTAAATGTAGTTTTTGACATATGCTCTGCCGTCATATACATTCTTACTTTTCACTCTTACTCTTTGCCTCAAGTCTTTGTCTCATTTCTCTATATTTGCTGCCTGCCCTCTTCTCATTTCTTTTATCCTTTTCTTCCTTTTCCTTCTTCCTCTCAGGTCTACAAAGCCAGGATAAGAGCAAGGACTTGTACTGGTTTTAGTGCCCTGCGGCCGCTTCTTTCTCCGCTAGCTTGTCTTTCTCTGGCTTTTCTGTAACAGATTCTCATCTCACTTGCAGCTCGGCGCTACACCCTCTGCAGCGGGACCATCCTAAGCTGAACCCTCTGGATGAACGCAAAACTCTCTCTCTCTCGATAGAGAAAAGACTGTAAAGAGGAGCAAACGTGGTGTGACTAGCAGCTGCTCTCGCCCCTTCCCTCCCCCGGCACTCAGCGAAACGGACCCAAAATGAGATTTAAAAAAAGGACAAACGCTACTTCAAGGGGACAAACTTGCAGAAAAGACGGACCGGCTATGTGAAATGAGTTTCTGACGCGAGAGCAGCATTCCCTATCATCTCTAAAGACAGAGAGTGGCTATTTGAAGCCACTTGACTCTATCTATATTGCTTTCAGCACCTGTCACCGACAACTGTTGTGGAACTTAGCAGACGGCACTGTGCGCCGTTTCACAGAGCGAGCGCCCTGGATTTCATTAGACAGGCGTTTTGTTGTATCTGGACACACTGCGAAAGGGAACAACTGGTTTGGTTTTTCATTTGTATCTGAGGAGTGGTGTGGGTTCAACTGGAAGTAGATACAAGCACCATTAAGCTGTACTGTATATACTTTATGTGTCTTAGTGTGTCCAGCAGCATGACAAAAATACTGATTCTTTTATTTGTATTTTTTTTAACAACCACTATCAGTCTCACCACGGTGTATTTGAATGTACGACATGTAATATATTACCGTTGAAAGTATTTTTCCAGTCCACTGAGGAGAATGAGAATTGTCTGTTTTCATCAGTTGTCAATCTTCATCCTACGAAACAAATATAGAAATAAAACCAGGCGATACACACTTGCCGCTGCTTTAAGTGTTTTAGAGAAAGCTCGTTAAATTGAGTATAGAGGTCTTTTCACATCTCAAAATGTATTTCTGCTTGCTTTGGGCTAAGAAGGAAACAAAAGGCTAAAATGAATTTGCTGCAACCTTCAAAACCTCAAAAGTGAGACCATCAGAGATTATATTATTTATTTCGATATAAATTTTGCCCTAACATGAGTGGGAATGTAAACATGGGCTACTTTTAATCTGTGTGTTGTTTTGTTCGCTCGGCCATAGAGTCAGGCAATGACAAGGAATTGAAAGCGAGAAAGAAAGCGGGAGAGTGAATGTTATCACACTGCCATTTGATCCTTTTCTTTTTGGTTGTGGTTGCAGTGAATCCCGGACAGCTGTAGATTAATATTGGCTTTTGACAACAGCAATGATGGACAAGAGATGTGTGGCCAGGGGTTTCTCTTGCTTAAGTGGGTAAAACAAAGGCCTCTTTTTTGAAAGCAGCACTGAGGAGTGTCCTAAAATATCAGGGGTGCGTGGAAAACACAAGGAGTTCATCTGGCAGATCAAGTCACATTTTAAAATGTATAACTAGCCTATAGCAGTAACTAATAAGCCATCTTCGTTTTATGTGACAGCTACATTATGTTTTTTATTAATTATAACATTGAAACTCTGATTGTTTTTTCAGTCCCGTTTAAAGTTGAATTAATCATGTCTGTCAAATGTACTACAGTATTCAGTACAATCTTGCTAGGCCATATAAACAGCCATTAAATAAATTATATAAAAAATATATAATATTGTATATACAAAATCTGCGCTTTTAAAGGAGCTGTCACTTGTCTATTTTTAAATGTCGGTTTCTGTAGTATGAAACAACTACTTTGGGTAGGTCTGAAGATCTTGACCTTTAGCGGGGCATGCTGTCACACAATATGGGCTCTGCTGGTTATAGATTCACAAAGTAAACAATTACAGGTAGAAAAGACAAAACGATTCATGAAACAATTGCACAAGATTATTCAGTGTGGTTACAGTCTGCAAATAGGCAAACCAGCATTTAAAAAAAGAATAAATAAATGTATAACTGATATTGATTTAAAACACTGGCCACATGCCAGTGTGAAAAGGAGTAGCCTGTGGTATGATAAACCTTATTAGCGACGTGCAATAAAATATTATATGCAATGAATAAATTAGATACACAAACGCTAATGTGCTCAACCTGTAAACATATGATTACGCAAAGCTGTCACATTATCTCTGCCCGGTAACTCCGCGACAAAATTAGCATGACTGGACTATTTCCAGCGGCACCGCTGCAAAGCGCTCGCAGTGAGCGACACTCGATATCCGCCGTTTCACTGACTGGAGGATTTGTGATGGGGATGCATAATCTCGCGGCAGTAGCTCATAAATTACCGAGCACTAATTAGGGGTGAGGGGCCGAGCTGTCAGTCACATCATCCCAAAAACTCAAACGCAACCCCCTGTACTTTTTTGGAGTGGCGTCGAGGAATCCTCAGCCAGTTGTCACCCTGCCCGCCGTTTGTGGAAGGGACCGTCATCATCGTGTTAAAGGTCAACTCCCCACACTTTCAAAAACAGATCAACAGGCCACTGGCATTTTAATCAGCTTGAGGCTAATGTTCTCCATCAATCAAGTAGCTAAATTAAATGACAATGTGATAACTCTTATGCTCAGTCTGGTAAAATTATTACTGGTTGGGCTCTGTTTTTTAACATATTCGCAATATTTGACAACCCTGAGATGTGTGGGGGGGAAAGTAGCACAATAGTAACAATTACTACATCTTATCGTCCTTCATATTTCTTCCTTCACATAGCATTTTTAGTTTATAATTTAAAAGTGCAGTAAAAAATAGCCTATTACATTGATATTTTTTACGTTTGATTAAATATGATGTAAAACATACAAGTAGTATATAAATGCATATATCATAATGTATGCACACATCAAATTGAGTATGTTTTTTTACACACAATATTTTATTTTATTAAACAAATGTAATAAATATACAATTTTTGACACACACAAGCACACACTTTATATAATTTTATACAAATATGCGTGCATATGTAAAATGCATAAATGAATGTAATATTTTCATTTAAACATAAATAGGCCAACCATAATTATATACATGCTATATAATTTATACATTTAATTATATAAATATAAAATTAAATAATATTTTAATTTATAAACAGGCTATACAATAATGTATTATTTTATGTTTTATTGTTTTATGATACATCAAATAATACAATATACAGCATAAAATGAATATAAATAAATGTAATACTGTAGTATTACTATATTAAATAATATCCCACACACAATGTAAATATGAGATTTCTGCCAGCTGTCTATAGAAACACTTACCTATAGTAATTGTACAACTTAATTATCAAAAGATACTCTACTTGAAAATTGCATTTAAAATCCACTCGGCGGAAACATCTGAAGAGGCACATGCAGTCTGAATGAGCATAAAACTTCTGGACGTTGTCGTGCTGTAGCTCTCCTTCATTTGTTCGAATGAATGCACTCAACTACAAAGCATTACAGCTTCCAGCTATCATTTATTCTATAACAAGCATCCAGAGCTGTCATCAGAATTCTCCCAAAACTAATCTCAGTGTATGGCCTGTGGTAATCCAACCTCAATAGTCAAGATGCAAATGTAAACACATGTTGGCCAAATCACAGAGGGAATTGTTTTTTATTTAGCCTCTGTATAAACTCACACACTTTGAGCTACACAAACACTGCGGGCAGCGACAAGCATTGTGCCACAGCTCAGCTTACCGTTAATAAAAGAACTAATGCTAAATCATTCTTGGGAGATGAGTGAGTTTGCAAGATCTTTATAATTCTGCTAACATTGACCCACCTTTGGCTTCTACGAGCGGAATTTACACAAATGTTTGGAAGACGTCTTTTATGCTCGCCAGTGCTCCATTAATATGATCATAAATACAGTCAAACAGTAATATGTAATAGAATTTAAAAGAACTGTTTCTGATCTTAATATACGGTAAAATGCAATTTATTCCTGCGACGCAAAGCTGATTTTTCAGCATCATAACTCCAGTCTTAAAGGTCATGTGATCCTTCAGAAATCATTGTAATAAGTTGATTTGCAGCTCAGGCTATTCTTTTTTTTCTCGAATTAATGATCATTGTTACAGTTTTTTTTAAAGAGGCATCTATTTGATATATCAATTTTTTTCCAAGAATGGCCCCATAGAGAGCAAAAGAAATCTCTACGTCATTAGAAGCAAATCAAAAGTATTTACTGTCAGTTTGGATCAATGCAATGCATCCT
This sequence comes from Enteromius unitaeniatus, assembly GCA_032359435.1. NCBI lineage: Eukaryota > Metazoa > Chordata > Actinopteri > Cypriniformes > Cyprinidae > Enteromius > Enteromius unitaeniatus. The sequence continues at coordinate 18,811,693 of JAUMHI010000065.1, forward strand.
TGCTTAATAAAACTTTTTTTTTTTAATTTCTTAAAAAAATTATAATATGACTTCAGACAACTTGCTTAATTCATTAGACTTTTATAGTGGTTTTAGTTAGTTTTGGAGCTTGACATATTTCAGGAGCTTGTCATACATCCACATCACATGTGTTTGGAATGACATGAGGATTATAAACGATGACAGAATGTTCATTTTTAAGCTAAACTGCTCCTTTAAGGTCTCATTTAGTCCCCCTCATGACAACCAATTGAGCTTATCACCTCTTTCTTGTGTGGTCTTTTCTGAAACAGTCACAAATGGAGTAAATGATAAGGGTTGTGGTTTTTATTTCTCTCTCTTCACAGGCAGACGAGGCAGATGTTGGAGTGTGTGTGATAACATCTCTCCCTAGTGTTGGAGGAATGTGAACCTCGCTAATGCCGTAGCTGAAGGCCAAGCTCTATATGACATTCAGAACATCCACAAGTGCCACATGGCTGTCAATTTTCACACCACCGCTGGTGGTATTTTTCACATTAGCCAACATAAGCAGTAAGTGTTTGAATACGGACATCTGATGCACGACTCCAATGTACAGATCACAAAGAAAGATTTGCATCGTTAATTTGTTATTTTTTGACTCTCATTATTAAGCAGGCCGGACTCAAAACTATGTTCCTGGGAATGCTGTGGCCTTTCGGTATCAAGGGCATTACCGCTGCACCACAGCTCTGAGGTAATACTGGTAATCTAGCTAATTAATTAACACAAAACCATGTTCAAACAATTTGGAGCATGTCAAAGGATTGATATTACAATTTTAATTATGAGGGTAATGACTTCTTTCGTCGGAGAGCTGTAGCGATGCTTTAATGGATGAAGAATGCCGCTGATCAATGCCAGCAGGTTTGTGAAACCTTTATATTTGGCATAAATCCCAAAGCCTGGAGCTGTCAGTCATCAGCAGAGGACGAATTAAACAATGCTCCTGAACAAACATCAGATCTTTGACTTCAAACGGGTCTTTGGCAAGGTTAAATGTTGCATTGTTTGAAGCCACATAAGGAACCGCTGTTTACTAATATTACTCATATTAGTGCTAATGTAAGTAATAAAATGAAATACCTTTTAAAAATATAAAGTATTAAAGTAATAACTAATAACGTATCTCAGTATACTAAATAAATTAGAATAAATAAACAATTTAGAAACTAAATTTTGTGACCTCTTTGTTATAAAATCTGTACAGCATGGTTTCAACAAAAATTGAAAACCTTTTATTTTTATTATATTATAATATTATATTATAAATATATTATATTTTCAAAATATACAAAAATATGTATATATGCCTAAAAGTAACTATAGGAAATATAGTTTTTAAAATATAATTTTAAAACATACACTGAAAACATTATTCATTTAATTATATTTTTCGCGATAAGTGGTTGCAATTAATTTATTTTACATTTAAATAAAGAAATTTAGGTAACTAGCTTTCAACAAAATGTGTTTATTTTAAATGTAGCTAAAATAAATGGATTTGACTTACCTTAAAAAAGATTTAAATTCAATGAATAATTTTTTCAGTGTGTTTGAGCAAGTGTATCTATAAAACTATAGAGATAATTTCAATAAATGAGCAAAAACATTACGAAGTGATTGAAACAATATGAAATTATAAATAAATATATTATTACTTTTAAGTATCTTAGAATGACAACTGAAAAAATCTGAACAAATAAATTATAACCCACAAACACTTGAACTGATACATAAACTTCACAAATTAAAGTATAAACATGTGCACACAAATGTATTTTCCGTTGCAATGCATTTTCAGGTTTTGTTTTTTCCTAAAATGTTTCTTATTATAGCATGTAGATACAATATAAAATGATGTATCATGTGAAGTACTGTATTTGATACCAAGACTGTAGCATTGTACGACCAGTCATTTTTGTAAGGTTTTGAAGCTTTCTTTTTTGTACATTTGGACTACACACATTAATGACACCTAAAATGGCATCTAATGCATTAATTTCATCATATTGTTAAAATACCTCGGCTTTTCACTGTCATCAAAATCCACTCAGCCGGCCTCGAATGTTTGGAGATGTAGCGTAAATTTTACTTTTAAGCATCGTGCCGATCCAGGGGATGGTGTTGTGTCTGAAGTGCTAAGCCCAGATATCGCATTTCACTCCAGTGCACAGTGTTTGGCTTTCACCGAAGCTGAACACACCTTACAGCAGCAAATGAATCCGAAGGTCTTGATCTGGGAATTCCTCGCATTACTGTTGTGCTTTGCTACAGTTCTTCTGACGGAGAACACAAAGCCTTTGGATTCAAATAGGATACTTTGTTCCGTTCACAGCAGGCATTTGTCAAAGGGTTAGGTGGCATATGAAGGATTCCAAAAAAGAAGCAGGTTAAATGAGATGAATAATCACGAGCCTGCTTGAACCAATATGTGAATTCAACAGGGCACTTCCACGACTGTGTGGAACATTTCCCGTGTTATAAATTCATGTCATCCCCATGTGCCGTGATAGACTTTAAATGAATGTGAGAACACATGTAAACACAGAACATTTGGTCCGACCTAAAGTTCATTGCTGAAATACAAGCATCAACAAATCCATTGCCAGCTTACATTAACCAATCCGAGAATGTGCAAGCGTTTTGTCACTTCTACAACTACTGATTGGAAATATGTACCTTTTTAGGCGAAACTGAGACCAAAATGGTGCAGTTCCTGCTGTCAAAACTGTCTACCATGGGGAAGAAGCAAAACACACAGGAGAGTTTTGTTTGTGGTTCTCTGTGGCTAATTCGATGTCATGTCATTTATTCAGTGAAAATGTTAACAAAGCGCACAATGCTATGCCTATTTCGTTTTTCAGCATATTAAATAATCTCAAGGCTCAAATAGCCGCTTTTACCTGCAGATGATGACAGACGAATGGACAGAACATAGTTGAACAGTCACTTTCTGCCACTGAGGCGTTTTTTCGTTAGATGAGCAAAATAGTTTGTGGGAATCTGTTTTTGTCATGTCACACTTATCTAAAGTGCTGTTTAAAGTAGTGTGTGAGCACAAACAGATCAAACAGAACATTCTAGAATATTAAAAACAGAAAGGGTAAATATTGCTCATGTGGTTATTCCTATTTCAGGACCACACTCACATGTTCGTAGCAAGGGCCTTGGGTCTTTTTATGGATCAAGGCTGTTCTGATCACAGTTGGGCGGCTGCTGTCTTGCACGTCAGGTTGCATGTTAATCGACCGAGTAACTCGGGAGAAGCAAAGCTCTTACAAAGACATTTCTGACGTCATGAAGAAGGCCAGACACTTGGCTTCTGGAGGAGCATGCCACTTTTTTTTATACAGCAAAACATTATTGATTATGGCTAAAAAATTATCTTTGAACAATACAGATTATTGGAAATAATTAATCAATATTTCTTTTAAATATTTTGAACTTCGGAGTTTCAAAAACCTCAATTGTGTTCTTTGCTGTAACATGATCAGTTTTATAAAAGAACACCATTGAGCTTTTATACAAATTTACCTAATTTTTCACAAAAACGCACGCACAAAACACACACACACACACACACGCACACACACACACTTTTTACTGTATTTTTATCATTTATTTTACTGTATTTAAGTAAATGCAGCCATGGTGGACATGAGAAACATCTTTCAGAACAATCAAGTATCGAGTTACAACCATCGACTATGGTTTAGTTTAATTGTTTGCAAACCTCAATTTATGACATGCCTAGCCTATTTAATTATCTGATTTAACATGACTACATGACCAGGTCAGAACATCCCAACATCTTCATTATTTCATTCACTTTTGTCTAGAAAATGACTGCCTTTGGTTCACTTTTGCAGAAACACATGTTTGTTTCGTTTGTCGAGAAGATCAGAGGATCTAATATATAACTGCACAGCCCAGGCAGAACCACTGTCAGTCCAGATATATGACTGCAGGAATGTGTTCACCTCCATCCTGGATCTCAGGATTGAGTGTCAGTCTTTTCAACATCAACAAGCCTCTACCTTCTAACACTTCAGCACATCTTCATGTCCCATGACCTCTGGACTCGCAGTGATAAAAGTAAACAAACATTGTCTTACCTGTCCAGGTAACATGAGAGCCGCTGACTTCCTGCCGTGGATCCGTTAAGAGCTCACTTCCAACCACCCCTGCCATTAAGGGCCGTGCCTTTAGGCTGCAGGGGCTTTACGGGATGGGGGGAGGCAAAAAGGGCTACTAATGGACTTCAGACACATTAAGCTGAAAGCGGCAACTGAAGGTGAAAAGGGATGGGGGAAAGAGATTTTAGGACGAGAAGTGTTTTGTAGAGTGTGAAGCTGAACTGGTGTGCTAACCTAGAGAAGGTCAACCTCTAGACAAGGGCAGCAGTAAATGTGTTTAATGACCACAAGTGTGTGAGAACGCTTGTGAATCGCTATCTGTTGAACTTTTAATAATATGCATTGAATTTTAAACTGTCAAATTCATTCACTTTTAATATTGTGCTTCACTTCAGCAAACACAAGTAAAATAAAGATAATGGAACAGCTGATCAAAGTGATGCTTGATTTCGAGGGAAATTGGGGCATGTTTTCACACTTTTTTTACACTAGTTATTTCTAATCAGGGCTTTATTTTTGGTTCCAGTAGATACTGTCCGTACTCTAAAGGATTGGATACCACTGCAAATGAAAAAGTTCATTTTACTTCATGAAAACATACTACAATGCAGAAACACATTTCACTCAGAAATGGCAAGCATGAATGAGTTTTTGTTTTTTTTAAGTCTGATATACATTAGTATTATGGAATATTGCAATTTATATTATATAAAAAAATGCAAATATGCAAATATATATATTAACAGTGAATATATTGGACAAGTTTGTATTGTTGCTTGCATGTCAACTAAGTTCATGATTAGGTCATGGTGAGTAAGTGCATGTGATCTGACGGATCCCAGTCATGCAGACAGTCACACTTCCAAAGCAGTTGTTGAATGCGTTATTTATATGTTCAGTCCTGATGTCTAATATTATAAAATTAGCCTGAAATTTGAAGATATTTCATCAGACCTGTGCTGAATGCCCATTCAAATCAGATTTGTCTCCGTGATTATCCTGAGAAGACATTAAATCAAAGGATTTAGCTTAAATTTCATCATAATTATCAAATCAGATTAAGTGCATAGCCTACTAAGTGATGTAAGATCTGTTTCACGTTTTGATTATGTGTACTTTGCAAGCAGTAAGAAAAAAGCAAAATGAGGTTTAAATTATAATTGAATGCATAAAAGAAAATACATACTTTAGATGATGTAACACATCCCCATTTCACCATTAAAAATGTTTTACTATTATGTGCAGTTCTGTTAAATAGGACAGTGTTTAAATAAATGATTGAATAAAAAACTAATCCGATAACTGAACATAAGATCGTGTGTCAAAAATCTGGGCACTGGGAATGAGCTTAAAATGGTCAAACAAGTTAACTCTGGTAAGGTCTTGTTGTTTTTTTCTTACATATTTCAGATACTCCAAAAAAAATATTCATGTGCTGGTATTCTCCCATCAAGATTACTGTAATTCCCTCTGCTGCGGTCTTAATAAGTCAACTTAGGATCTGTTTCAACTAGTCCAGAATACTGCTGCTAGACTCCTAACACAAACATGAAAATATGAACACATCACTTCCATTTCGTTGGAATGGCTACCTGTAAAATATAAAACTGAGTTTAAAATCTTGGTCATGGTATTAAAGGGTTAGTTCACCAAAAATGAGAAATGTGTCATTAACTACTACCCTCATGTCGCTCCAAAACCATAAGACTTCCGTTCGTCTTCAGAACACAAATTAAGATATTTCTGATGATATCAGAGAGCCATCTGATCATCCATAGACAGCAACACAATTGAAGTGATCTCAGATCTAGAAAAAAATCAGTTGCTCAATTTCAGTTTTGCGATACTACGAGAAAACTTTTCGCGCAAATAAAACAAAAGTATTTTAATTGACTCTTTACCCGTGACGTCGTACGTCTTCTGCCATTTTAGAGTGCACCGCATTTTTACCACGTTTCTGGATCTGGGTTAATTTCAGTTGTGTTGCTGTCTTTGCAGGGTCGGGTGGCTCTTTGATGTCATCAAAAATATCATAATTTGTGTTTACATGAACGAAGGTCTTATGGGTTTGGAACGACATAAGTCTGCAATAACCAGTCCCCTTCCTATCTTGCAGACCTTTTTGTAAGACATGTTCCTTCGAGATCACTTAGATCCAGTGATCTGGCACTTTTACCAGTACAAGGGTGATCGTGCATTTGCAGTGATTGGTCCAAAACTGCGGAATAGGTTGCCACTGGAGATAAGTATGGCACCGACTCTGGCTATTTTTAAATTTAAGTTAAAAAAGCCTTTATTCTGCACGTTTTTTTAAATGGATATTGTTCCTTAGGTTTTAATGTTTGTACTATTATTATGCTGATCTATTACTCTCTGTGTTTACTTTGTAAAGAACTTTGGGCAACTTAGTTGTATTTATACAGTGCAATATAAATAAAAACTAAACTGATATTCAAAATAAAGGAGAATAGTACAGCTGTAATTAATTATTTAGTATGCTTTATTTATACTTATTACATTAAATGATTTAACAAAATTGTGTACAAATATTGTTTGAAATAGCTTTAAGCAGGTCACACTGTATCACTCTTCGGTCGCTGCTTCAAATGTCATGTCAATTGGAGATTGTATATAAAAGATTGTGATATAAACAGTAGCCGATGTCATAAAAGTGCACATACGTAATCTGAGGCTTGAAAAGCACAAGCAGCCAGACCACTGCCTGTCACAAACGTAGCTCAAGCTGTGGCCAGGAAAGCAGTACCCACGAACAGGTGGGCATAGCGCCTGTCAAGCGGGGCAGAGATTGATGTGACGGGTTACGGTGCTGCTGGGTATTCTCTTTCCGCACAGACAGCTGTGCTGCACTGAAGGGAGATGTGTTGTCTCTCACAGGGACGGGACAAACTGGAGCCCTGCAAATTCTCCAGTCAGTTTGATTCCAAGTACGTCCATTCTATAGGTCATTATTTTCATCTTAATACGAGCAGTTTACCATTTTAACAATCTTCACAAACTCAAATATAGAACAAATATAAATAAATAAAAACTGAATAAAAAAATTATGTTTTTAGTGGTATCTGTCCATCCATGAAGAACAGTTTGTATTAGTGGAAATAATGTATTAAAGTGCCCCTATTACGGATTTTTGAAAAGGACATTTTTGCAGTGTGTAACACCGTGTATCAAGTTATCATCTCTATAAAGCAGACATGTCAAACTCAAGGCCCGCGGGCCACATCCGGCCCGCAATAAAATTCAATAAAATGGCCTGCGAGACAATTTCATATGTCTATTATTAATGGACCGCTGATTAATATTATTAATACAAATCCCATAATGCACAACAAAAGTTACCGTGCAGAACTTGACTAAATTGCATGTTTTAGCTGTCTCAGATGAAAATATCTTGCTCTGATTCCCAAGAGGCTTTGCTCCATTCTACATTAGATATAGTTTATTATAACGGCGTTATAAATAAGCTGTGTTATTTTTTTCAGTAACGAGTAACGTTAATCAAACAAATTACTGTTTCCCCCTTACAACGCAGTTACCGTTAACATACTGTCAATGAAATGTGGCGCTAGTATAATTTATTATAATATTATTAACGTTAGCGTTTTTATTTTTCAGCTGTATTTGACATACCATAAACTCTGAAGGTGCACGGGTTCTTTCACGCAAAGAAAGATGAAGAGCAAGAGAGTCTTCCATAACTTGCAGACTTGACGCGCTACATGTAAACGATATTCTTTGTTGTAATTTCCCGTCAAAATAACAGATTTCATTTGGAATTCCTCAACTTTTAAGAACTGCCGGATTCTCTGGTAGTGGGCGGGACTAATGCGCTAATGACAATCTTTCAGCAAATCAATTCAAGCGAACGCACACTACGTGATTATTATTCATGAACCTTGCAGCTCATTTATACTTAGTGCGTTTTATATTGTTATTAGTAGTAGAATTCATAGTAGTTTTGTTATCTTATAATTCTTTGCCCCGTTTTTAATTATAGAAACATTAAATTATAAACAAGCACCACCACCAGTTAGTTTCATTAATTTAATATTGGGATTTAATTGTATTTATTATTTAGTAATGCAATAGTTACATTCCCTGGTGATTTGTTACTTTTATAAGGCTGTAACTTAGTTACTATTTGTGATAAGTAACTAGTAACTTTAACTAATCACTTTTTTAAAGTAACATGCCCAACACATGTACAAAGACTTGCGTAGAGTTAATACTAAAACATTGCGTATGGACAAAGCTGGAAATGTGCGTACGCACAAAATAATTCTGATGTTTGAAACACTGCATACGCGGAAACCCACGCATATTCTCTTCTTATATCCTTCTCAGGCTGCCGTTCAAGATGCTTACGCCGAAGTGCATACTAACATGCATCCGGCACAAATATTGGTTCGCAGCCATCAACCTGAAGGACGCGTACTTTCATGTCTCTATCTTACATCGCCACAGGCCCCTCCTGCGGTTTGCGTTGAAGGGTCGAGCATATCAGTACAAGGTTCTCCCATTTGGCCTGTCCCTGTCTCCCCGAGTTTTTACCAAACTCGTGGAGGGGTCTCTGTCTGCCTTATGGCAGAAGGGCATCCGCATCCTCAACTACCTCGACGATTGGCTGATAATAGCCCACTCGCGAGAGTTGCTGTGTCAGCACAGGGACAAAGTGCTACGGCACCTCAGCCATTTGGGCCTTCAGGTCACCTGGGAGAAGAGCAAACTCTGTCCAGTGCAGAGGATCTCTTATCCCGGTATGGAGCTGGACTCAGTCGAAATGACTGCCCGCCTCATGGGGGAGCGCGTGCAGGCCATGCTGACATGTCTTAGGTCATTCAGACACAAAACAGCGGCCCCTCTCAAATCATTTCAGAGGCTCCTGGGGCATATGGCAGCCGCAGTTATGCCACTGGGGCTCCTCCATATGAGACCGCTTCAGTGTTGGTTACACGGCCGAGTCCCGAGATGGGCATGGCCCTGCGGTAATCTCCGGATTGTCGCCGCCTATTCAACCCGTTATAAGACCTTGCATTCCTATGCGCTGGAGTGCCCCTACGACAAGTGTCCAGGCATGTGGTCGTGCACACAGATGCTTCCTCCACGGGCTGGGGTGCTGTATGCAACGGGCAAGCAGCCTCAGGTCCCTGGACAGGCGCCCGACTGCTGTGGCATATGCAAGATCTTATATGCATCGCATATGCATGTGCAAGATCAGGGAGGACGAGGAGCAAGTTCTGGTGGTAGCGCCATACTGGCCCCCGCGGACTTGGTTTTCAGACCTGAAGCTCCTCGCGGCAGCCCCTCCCTGGAAAATCCCCTTGAGGAGAGACCTTCTCTCTCAGGGATGGGCACGATCTGGCACCCGCGACCCGATCTCTGGAACCTGCACGTCTGGCTCCTGGACAGGCTGCGGCAGCCGTGATCAACACCATCTCTCAGTCCAGAGCCCCCTCTACGAGGTTCGTCGACTGGTGCTCCTCACGCCACGAGGACCCACAGAGATGTTCGATTGCAGTAGTGCTTGCCTTCCTGCAAAAGTTGGAGAGCAGGCTGTCCCCTTCAACTATTAAAGTGTGTGTTGCTGCCATCGCAGCATACCATGATGCAGTGGATGGGAAATCCCTAGGTAAGCACCAACTCATCGTAACGTTCCTCAGAGGTGTGCGTCAGGCCTGCGGCTTGCTCCATTTGAGCCCATAGCTTCAGTCAAGCTAAAATATTTGTCATTAAAGACAGCACTCCTGATTGCTTTGGCCTCTATCAAGAGGGTCGGGGACCTCCAAGCCTAGAGTTCGGCCCAGCTGACTCTCACGTACGCTGATACCTCTGCCCGGCTTCGTGTCCAAGGTTCCTACCACACCCTTCCGAGATCAGGTAGTGAACCTGCAAGCTCTGCCCCAGGAGGAGGCAGACCCGGCCTTAGAGTTGCTGTGTCCAGTATGTGCACTGCGCTTCTACGTTGATCGCACTCGGAGCTTCAGACACTCTCAGCAGCTCTTTGTCTGCTTTGGAGGTCAGCAGAAACGGAATGCTATTTCCAAACAGAGGTTGGCCTATTGGGTGGTGGAAGCCATCTCCCTGTCGTACTTATACCAGGGAGAGCCATGCCCCCTACAAGGAGTGTTGCCTCTACCTCAGCATTGGTGCACGGTGCCTCCTTGGAAGATATCTGTAGAGCTGCGTGCTGGGTGACACCATGGCCAGGTTCTACCACCTCCGCTACGAGGCCGTGTCTTCCCGGGTCTTAAATCAGACAAGCAGGTAGCGGGAAGACCGGCTGGTGTTGGCTTGCGCTGTGCCCTTTGCAGGGGGTTTCCCGATGCCAAGGCGAACCTCCTCCATTCTCAGAGCGGAGTCAGTTCCGACTGTGCTCCTACTGGGCTCCTTTACCAGTAGGTTGTGGCTTTAACTTCTTTGTTCCACGGTCAGCTCGAAGGCTGTGTTTCCCATCACTTATATCCATATCTTATCGATATAGTGCATTCCTTATAAATCTCCATGCAAAATACTGGGTTACGTTCATAACCTACACCGTGTGGTGTGCGCAGGCATTAGGACAGGTAAGATTCCTCCATTTCCTCTTCATGTGAGCTTCTGTTATTAAGCTCCTTACATTTTGCTGCTTTTGTGTCTTTTCTCCCGCAGCTTCTCTGCACCCCCTTGCTCTTTTCTGGTTTATCCATTGTTATAGACGGACTCGTCTCAAACTCCGGGCACGCAGGGTGCAAACTGGACGCCGAACTCTGCCCTCGCTAGGGTTCAAATCACTAGGGCTCGAAGTCCGCCGTCCTCCCGGCTCACCCCCCGGACAGCACGCCAAATACGCTTATATTATTATCGATTGAGGAAGCGCGAACTCGTGAAATAGCAGATGAAGGGGAGATGAGGGCTGGCCAGGAGGGAGGCAGGGCGTGGCCTGAGATTTTATTGGACTAGCTCAATGTCCTTTAAGACAGTCAACCAATGGGCCGTGATTCGTGTCTCAGATACTCCACTGTGTAACCTGTTTAGAGATGATTAGGCCAGCCCAGTGTCGTCGGCCCAGTCGTTGGCCAATAAAAAAAAAAAAACATATTTTATCAACCAAGGCATTTGCCCGGTGTGCCAGATTACCAGTCCAGCTCTGCGTATAGGTTTTTTAACTAACAAAAATGTTCCAAACATTTTTCTAAATTGGCTTAAAAGAAAAACGAAACGAAAAATAATCATTTTGCCATTACACACAAAACTAAGTTATTTTAATAGGCGAAACAGTAGTTAGACTGGTCAGAGTGGCAGTATTCGTTTAAGGTGTTTACATGTCTGAATATTTTGATTAATACTGGCGTAGGCCTCCTATGTTAATAGGATTATGCTTGCTGTGATTATAAGCATAATTGCATTATTATAGATCTTATAATAATCGCAAGATCTCATAATAATCGCATTAAGAGGGTCCATGTAAACGCACTCATTGCCATTGCCATAGACTAAGGGTTGTATTTTATATTTTTTGTATCTTTTATATGTTCTAAGTCACATAATTGGTAGAAAAATATTGTTTCAATTAACCCATTTTAGCAATTCTAAATTAATTGAAGTTTTTCACATGTGTTAGTGCGATACTTTGTAGTGTGCAATTTCAAACAATTTCCTCTAGGAGTCACCAACGGACATAAAACATACACACACAAGAAATAGACGTATGCCAGACATGGAGTTGCCGCAGACCAACGCACATTCTCACGTTAATTTCATTGTTAGTAAATCCAAACGTGAGCGTGAAATCTGACGTACACAGAGGACTAGCTTCAGAAACGGGCCCTCTGGCGCTAATTCAGATACTGGATCGAGGATCAGCTTTACTGGCCACAATTCAGGTACTTGATCTGGGATCGGCTCTACTGGCTGTGACTCAGGAATTGGACTCAGGAACGGCTCTCCTGGCCGTGAACTAGGGCCTGGACTGTGGCTAAGCTCTCCTGGCTGCAATTCAGGGACTGGAGAAGGGATCAGCACTCCTGTCCATAATCTAGGGGCTGGAATCGGGATTGGCACTCCTGGCCGATATTCAGGAACCAGACTTTCAAGCTTAGGGGTCAGCCCTGTTGGCTGAGACAGGCAGACTGAATTTTCTGGGATTGGGACCAACACTCTTGGCTGAGACAGGCAGACTGGACTTTCAGGGGTCAGGACTGGATCTTCTTCTATTGTTAACCACGAACCTCCCAGCCACAAAGCCCCATCCATCAGCCGTACGAGAGAGCCCGAATTGTCGGGTAAGGAGACCTGCATGGCCAAATTGTCTTCCAGCCCCAGCCAAAACACAATTCTGAGTGTCTGCTCGCTCCAGGGGACAAGATGATAAAACTTAGCTAACTACTCCCCATATACCTTAATGGAACGACCATTCTGGGTGCGGGTCTCAAGGAGTGCAGTCTCCATGTTGTTCACCGTAATCCTACTTGTCTTGTGAGGGGCTGAGCTTCTGTTACACTCAATCAAAGTTAGAAACAAAAGGGTAATGTGAAACAGGTATTTACTTTTCTCAGCAGGATTCACAAGGCAGAGGAGAGCAAAGCAGGTCATCTGACTCATTCACTCAAACGATTTGTTCAAAAATCTATATATAATGTGTTGCAAAGAAACACATAGTGATTCATTATGCTGTGGCTCCGTTTCAAACTTTAGCTTGGCAAAAATACAAAAAAAAATTGTGTTTGGAATGTAAGTTACTCAGTTTTTTCAACAATAAAGTTCAAACAATTAAAAAAATGAATCAAAATTAAATCCTTATTTTGTCTTTTTCTCTTTTATGGTTAAGACTTTATTGTTAAGTCTTCACTATTATTTAGCAGTTTTACATACACTAATTCTGCCTATTTATTGTAAAGTTTTGGAAATCTAAAATGTATAAATCTAAGCATAAATCTTAGATATAAAATCTAAGTGCTAATGCAGTGGGTGACAAAGTAGCTGACGTGATTTTAAATGAAATATTTGTGTGTTTTTTTACATTTAAACCTTAATTCCCATCATGAAAGCATGATGATTTTTTTTTAATTAACAGTGAAAGCAGTTTGTCCTTTGCTTTGTGATACTGTCGCATCGGCGAATCTCAACTGAGAGGTCTAATATTTTGAGTGTCTTCTGGGTTTATTAAAAATTCCATCCAGCTCAAATTAAAGTTGAAAAGAAAAAGTGCACAGATGTTTTGCGTAATTGAACATAACCTCTAGTTTTACCTTCACAATGACAATGACAAACTGCTATACATCAAACATATAGACACGGCATATTTGGAGGTGCAGAGCATAAAGAAAGTAATCAAAGAAATCAATTAAAAATGCTTGACATTTTGAAAAAACTCAGTTTTCAGTACATTGAAAGCAACAAATAAGCTGTTTGTGTGGTTTAATCATACAACAGACCCATTTGCTTTGACATAAACATTTCCTCTTTATTCATTTCTTTTTAATCGATTTAACCATTTGCTTGATTTGTCTAAGACAAAAGAGGCAAAGTATTTTTCGTTAGAAAACTTGACCATAAAGTCAGTTGTCTCTGAAACATTTTCCTTATTTAATAATGATTCCTAGAGATTTATAAGAATTAACAGAACAAAAGTGTAAGCACAGTATCCTTGGACTTCCTGCTCACATTCATCCTTTCAGTCCAGTGTCGGAATAAGTGTCTAGCATTGTCAATCAACCTAAACCAGTTTCAACTCAGACATGATTTATACGTACAGTTCTTTGTTGGCCTAGAATAGCTATTATCCCTCAGAAACCTTGAACCAGATGAAGGTATAGTGATTTTTACAAAGCACCACAGCATGTGCTTGGTTGCAGAAAATTGAGTCTATGTGTCTCAGAAAGCATGAAAGACCTTTCTTCCAAAAGTGTTTCTGATGTCTTTGAAGCCTTATCTAGAAGTCCATTATAAAGCAACAAAGTTGAAAGACAATTAATAGACTAAAGGGACCCTAAATGCTTGCTCGCCAATGTTATCTACCTTGTACCCTTTAAAGGTTTTACTTATTTTTTATAAAAGACAAAGTATTTCATGAAAGACCCAACCTGATCTCATGGCAATTCGTACATATTTTACGAGGTGGTTAATTTATACGAATTTGTACGACCTCACTTGTACAAATTCATACGATTTATTTTAAAGTGAGTTCGTACGAATTAGTATGAATTGGCACAAATTTGGCACCTCGTACGAATATGTATGAATTGCTCCTGAGACTCATATGAGCGGAAGATAAACTGTAAAGCTTTCGCCTTGGTGCTTTATGTTATGTTTTGATTAGCGGATACCATACATTTATGAAAGCCATCTATACAGAAAACAATGCAAGCACGTTCAAACAAACCTTCCTGAAAATTTGGGGGTAAATCGCCACGGTCAAAGAGCTGTGAAGGATTTTGAAGTCACATACAAGGTCACTTCATTTGATCAACCTATACCATGGCTTTTATTGTTAAAAAAATTAGTGCTCTTAAAAACAAAATCACCACCTCTAAATGAGTTGAATGGAACTTCATAAACAAAAAAGAGTTTCTATTGAATAAGGAAATATAACCTTGCCTTTCTTCAGTAAAATCTGCCTCATTCTTCTAAATTGCTCTTTTACAAAAAGAAGGAGTGTTTTTTGGCACGTCGTCAAACACTTAACATCACTCCACGCTCCTATAAACTGAATCTCAACACGGCAGCATGTTCTCAAAAGCAGAAAAGCCCGACATCAGTTTGAAAGTGTAGTCAATAGCCTATCCTTCATGTAAAAATGGGCTACCAAGGTCTCTCACCATTCTTTCTTTGTCATCTAGAGATGAAATCTTTCAGGTATTCCAGCAATTATTTATTAATTAAAGGAAAAATGCATCTCAAATACTCCAATGGCAAATAAACACATCCAGTTTTCTTCACTTTTTACCTTCTAGTCTCTGTTCTGACTAGATTAACTCTTTCTTGCATTGTCACTTGTCACATTGTAGCCTATAGTTTCTATACAGTAAGGTGTCCATCCCGGTAAAATTCATCTGAAGGCAGCCGATTGTTTTAAACGAAATGTACAGTGTGCGAAGAATGTGTTTCCAATAAGTAAAAACACAAAACTAAGTAAAAATCCAAAAACTGATGAGTGAAGTAGTATGTCGCAATGAGGTGAAACACTAACCTGTGCTCCTACAGAGACCCTCGGGGTGCTGTGGTATTTTTGTTATGATTTGTTGTCATTGATAAATAAATCTACAGCATTATTTTGTAATGTCATTCTCTGGAGCGGAGGTCCCGTATGATTTCTCTGCAGAAATGGAAGAAATGTATGAAGTCAGACATTGATTGGGCTGTTGAACTCTGCAGGAGTGTACTGAAATAAACAGGTTTGGTGTTATTGCTACGGTATGACATTTTCTGAGTGTGTATGCAGGGAAACAGAAACTCTCTGTTATGATGAAAGGAACAGTTTTGTTCATACATCGTTAAGGATGCATGATTATTTAATTTGTACATTTAAAAGGAAATGCTGAACAAAGATTTCTGCAGGGCTAAACGTCTTCAGTATGAATAAATATGTTGACATTCATATTCTGATTACCATATATATCTCCAAAATTGTAACTCATTCTGCAGTGCAAATGACATTTTAAGTATTCTGAATAAAATGGCTATGTTTTCTCATTTATGTATTCACATGTATTTTCTCATTTATGTATTCAAACACTTAAATTATTTTATTTTTTTTTACTTTTTTTTACTACTTTGGAGATGATGCACAATAAATAAAAATATGATCTTTACTATGATTATTCTTTAACTTATTATATACAGTGCCTTCCACTAATATTGGCACCCTTGGTAAATCTGAGCAAAGGCGGCTGTGAAAATAAATCTGCATTGTTTATCCTTTTGATCTTTCATTCAAAATATTTAGAAAATGAACTAATCTATCATTGAAGTAAAACAATTGAAAACGGGGAGAAAAACGCATGATGTAGTAAATGTTTTTCTCCATTACATGTTGGGCACAATTATTGGCGCCCAATTATTGCTACACCTTTTTCCCAAGATAACAGCTTTCTCCTGTAATGCCTGAAGAGTTTGAAGAACTCCTGATAAGAGAAAAGAGACCATTCCTTCATCCAGAATCACTCCAGACCCTTTAGATTACCAGCTACATGTTGGTTCTCCTCTTTAGTTCTCCTTACTCAGGGTTCAGGTCAGAGGACTGGGACAGCCATGGCAAAAGCTTCATTTTGTGCTCAGTGACTAATTCTTGCATTTATTTTGTTGTTTGTGTTTGGATATTTTTTAATAAACATTTTTTTTATCATTGACAGAAAGCTGTATCTGCTCTGTTCAAGACAGATGTAGTAACCGAAGTGTGAATGAGATATAATGCTGTACAGTCTCTGTATTATATTACAGCTCTTCGTTCAAACCATCTGTCTGAGATCAGCTGCACTTGTACTTATGACCATAAAGGTGCCAAAATGATCTGAGCCGTTATTAATCACATTTTTTATTGAATATCATTTTGTCTTTGTATTTATTTATATGGATATTCTCAATGACACAACACCTGCATTCATCTTTATGCCAAACCAGATTTATGTATGCTTTTATTACTTAAACAGACAGTCGATTCTCACTGCTGTACTGTTTTCAGTTACTTTCTATCATATAATATTCCTACCTTCTTTGATTGCCGTTACATTATTACAGAATTGTTTAGCTGATAGCTAAATATATCCCACAGCACCATCTAGCGAGTAAATGTCGATATCCCTGGGTGGAAATATGAATGTAACATATGTAGCATATCAATGCAAGACATTATATAACAACATTTCTGGTCATTAAAATAAATAAATAACGATCTTATTCAGTGCTGTACAGATTTTTTTGAACTGGGAAAATTAGGATTCCCAGTTCCATTATGACTAATAAACATTTATAGTAGTTGACCTAATGAGAACTACAGTATTTTTGATTACTACAGCATTGGGAGCAATGACTCTTTGTTATTAAAGCACACAAACTGTATGCATTCAGAATGAATTGAACTTAACGCAAATGTTTTATATTAAAGGATGACCCATACTGGATGTACACAGGCTACGCATCCAGTCTGGCACTGAGAAGAAAATGTTTCTGCTTTAAGACAATGTAACAAAGAATATAAATGAGTGTGTTTTGTAATAATCATTTTAAAAAGAACTGTAACTGCAAACTGAAACGAATTGCTTGTATTGATCTGTAGACTGCGTGTGCTGATTTATCTCCAGCAGAGAGCGCAATAGCTTTAGAAGTCCAAAGGCTGTAGAAATAAGAATTATTTCTATTTTAAATATAAGGCGACACAAATACACATGTGATTATATATATAATGTATATCAAATGCAAAGCAAAAGCATGCAAAAATCAGCCCTTTTACTGCTTTATGGCCTTTGCACGGTGATGGTCTGCAGGTTTTTTTTTTTTTTATAATGACAGTAATAAAACTTAATGGCCCCGGATGTTCAAGACAGGCCTGTGTTCTCCTGGCACAGAAGATGTGTCATATGCTGTGGAGTTTATCAATGGCCATATGTTACTGATAATCCTCCGATCACTGCCTGGCATTACAGCATATAATACTTTTATTCAGACTTTTTAGACAGTTGCCTAAAACACTTTTCAGACTCTTTCAAATTTATTTGCCCACTAACAATGTCTAAAAGTATAGCCTACTCCCACAACAAAACATTCTCATTGAACAATATCTCAATCCACCATATCTTAAATGATCATTTACTGCATGCTGCAGTTGACATTTTAACTTTTTTTGTTTGTTTTATAATAGCCTAGTTTGTTTTATAATTCGTTTTTTTTATTTGGCTAAATTAAATTAGGATGCAACACACAAGAAAAATATATAATGTAATTAGATTTTTCTTTGTTGTCATGTTTCCTCTCAAGATAGGTGCTTTTTAGTTCTTATGCAGGCTACACTAACGCCTGAATTGTTGATTGTGGTGGAATGGCGTCAAAACGTGCAGGAAAAATACACATGATTTTAACACAATAAATGCTGTGTAAATAAATGTATAAATTTATTTGTGAAAATAAATGTATTTTTCAATCAATAAATGAGTATATAAATAAATATCTTAATGCTGTTCAATTATTAATCCCATCCAAAATAAGTTTTTGTCCACATAATATGTGTGTGCTGTGTATGTTTATGTAAAAGTTTTTTTTTTAAAAGTTGAATTACGTCTTGTACTCCTCATTTAAGTCGCTTAGGCTGATAAATAAATAAAAGTGTTCGTATTAAAAAATTCGAATCATAATTTTAATATGATTCTAAATTTTTCATTTTTGTTTTAATATGACGTTGTCACTGAGACATTTAAACGTCATTTATGTATCTCTATTCACTATCACTTTGTGTCCATATCATACTCGTGTATATTATTAGGGTACTACTATACTAAGAGCCTGACACTAGGCAGACCCGTCAGACTGGTCTAGTAACCGCTTGGTGACGCCTGTGGGAGAGAAACACGGAAGAGTTCATTCAAGGCGTTTGGGGCTTCTCTCGGACTCACTTACACGAGTTTCTCCTGGTAAACATGCTCCGGTGACGCTTCTCCAATGCGTCCTCGCGTTTTCCTCTCATTCGCAGCGGTTTTACGTGGAGATGTCTGGACACACATTACTGCATGGACTGATTCTCTTATATTCAATTCACCCGCTCGTGCTCGCCGAGAAACCGGGTAAGTGAACAAAAACACGGCAGATGATCGGAAACAAAAGAGGCTTACCGGTGGAGGACTTTGTATAGTTGTTTGCACAGAACGTGCGTTTGGGCTTTTATATCGTTATGAGCAAACGTAGGCTCACAGCCTGTTCCGAGGAGATATAATGTTTCAAACTTTGTTACACGAGCTTCGCTTTAACTCTCGAGTCCGGTTAGTTCGGGTTCTCTTTGCAGAAATAGTCTTGGGTTAAGGATTAAACCAAGATGTTTGTTTGTGTTTTCGCTTACATGCACATGTGCCGTCTCTATGTTTCGTGTTGCTGGAGATTTTATATCTAAAAAAGTTGACATCCTTACACTTTATTGTAGATAAGATGTTTGGCTCATTAGAAAATGTGCTGACTGTGTTGTAACAGCAGTTGACACAACATGCTGGCGCAGTCTGTCCATGAGGATAACTTTCCCTCGAATCACTCTCACATTGCAGAGCCTGGATAGTTCAAGCAAGCATCTGATCTTCATTGTGGAAACGCATAACTTTAGGATTTCATTGCTGGACAGAGGTCTTTTTACTGCTGGGATATTCTTTCAGGACTCGTTTTTAATTGTGCTTATGACCTTATTCAAAGTAGCTTACTGTGTGGGCATTTAGACAACACTATGGGAGTTAGAAAAATAGTTGAACATTTTTGAAGGATTCTACTGAATGGCTAAGGCGTAGAATCAATAATTAAAAAGTATCTATATGACTTGTGCACTAATTCTACAGTACATTTGTGTGATAAACAGACCAAAATGTAAATACCTTTCACTGAAAATCTGCCCTAGCTTTCCTTGGTTGGTTCCTGAGAGAATCAGATACTCCTATGTCTGATTTAGGAATGAATCATAGTCTGATCTTTCCAATGAAATGACTGATTTACATTCGTGCATTTGGCAGAAGCTATTATTTAAAAGATTAACCTAATTCACCCAGAAATTCAAATTCTCATATTTTGCATAGCTTCATCTTCGAAGCACAAATGGATTTGTTTGTAATGGTTTGTAGAATTTGTACCTCCATTGATGGAACAAAACCTAAAAGATCATAAAGACTTCATAAAATGAATCCATTTTCTTTTAAGTCTTGTGAAGAGACGTGCTCGCTTAATGCGATGAACAGATTTATAACCCTTTTAAAGTTTTGCTTACCTTGATTTTGAGCAGAGGGACAGAAAAAAAGCTTTTGAGTGTGTTTTTAAGATTAAAGAAAAGACTTGAGTGAAAACATTATGTGAGAGAACATAATTTTTTTACCCCTAGTTAGTAGTTTCATTATGAAAGATTTCTATTGTACGATACATTACGATTAAGATTCTTTAAGTTTAGAACATGTTCTTCACACAAGAAAAAATGGTTCTTCTAACAACTGTTCACTGACTGAAATTTTCTTTAGGACACCAGAAATGGTTATTCTTTACCATTATTCGCTCTGAAACCCTCTTATGGAAGTTGAATGTCCTCAACTAATGTGAACCCGTATTCTGTGCATGTTAGGAGACAGTCGGATTGTCTGTACATGCAGAACTCTCACTGTTGTGAATATTTGTGTTCCACCCTGGGGCAGACGATGGCCAGGTGTTACTCAAAATGCCGAAAAAGCTGGTTTTGAAGTTCTACCATGTTAGTGTGTGCAAGAGCAATACAATCTGTTTATTTTGAAACAATGTTATTAGTTTAATTTTCAGTTAATAACGTAGAATATTCAAAGCAAGACACTAAATCTGTAAATTCTGATTTGTAACGATTTGGCTTTTTATAACTTGTTGTTTCAGACGAGCTAAAAAAAAACCTTTCAAAATCCCTTCATTTTTTTTAAATCTAATCTATTTTTATGTAGTCTATTCCTAAAAATGTGGTGAACATTTATTTTCTTTATCCTCTCTCTCTCTCTCTCTCTCTCTCTCTCTCCTGGTTGTTCAAAAGTGTTTTCTGATTTATGGAGTGATAATGAAGATTTTGATTCATGGAGAGATTGAAAATCCCCTCTATGAAAACATTTAACATGTCATCAAAATGAAACAAGAATTTTAAACCAGGCTTTATCCAATGATTTCTGGAAATGTGTGCAAAGTAGTGCATATTTAACTAGTAGTCTCAATTCCATATTTAACAACATTTCAAAGACATTAATGTTTGCAAATGAATGTTTAATTTAATCAGTCATCGGGGGAATAACATTTTTTAACCCTATTCACTTGCTGTGTTTTGCCTTAAGTTGTCATAGCTTTTAGTTCATTTGAATGGCCGTGATTAACATGATGTCATTCCTCCACCACCTGCCCTAAGGTTTCCAACCGTTAGTGTTTTTTTTGCACCGACCCAACCCTACATCTGGATGGAGTTCAGACACCACCACAAAGGCCACTGTGTGGCCGGTACCATTTAGCACTGACGTAATACTAGCTAAGGTCAAAGACAGCATTTTTTTTTGTGAATTTGCGTTCAAATGTTCCTTTGGAAACACACCGGTGCTATTTATAGCATCGGTCCCATTTCATTCCTCGTGTCATTTAAGAATGCTGCCAATGTCACGAAACTCTGGGGTCTCAGAGTCTGTAATGCGCATACATCAGCGCCAAGTTCCTGTGTGGCTGCTGGATGTTCAGCTGTCTAGAAGCAAAAAAGGAGTTAGTGGTGCCATCACAGGTGTGAGTTTCTTTACTGTGGGAGACGGTGGCATAACGGAGCCATAACATATCAGTGAACACTAACGGTCTTGACAATACTTGCGCAAATGCTAACATACTCGGCGTGGGAGCTCTTCACCCTGACTTGTGTCCGGCAGCTGACGGTTTCTAACACCGCCTCTGTCACTGATCAGAGAGCATATGTGAGGAACATCTCATTTCCTCTCTAATAAAGGGTGCTGTATTGTATTCTGCTTTTAATTACAGAAGTTATGCTTAGATCTAAATAGAGGCTTCCTGTGGTGTTTAGATTTTTCCTAGGGGCATATACGTGTCGAAACACTGACTTAATGAAACTTTTTGCAAGAATGATACAATACTGTTTGGTTTATGTTAGGTTGGCATGTATTGGCTTGTTGGGTTGAATCTTTTGTTGCAGTAAGCTGTCATGAAAAAAGATTGAATTGCTTTTTGGTTTGAGTCTGGGACGTTGAATCATTATTGTCTATTAAGAAATGAGCTTTAAATAACTGAAATTCAAATTTCTTTAACATTAGCACAATACAGAGTCGCAAAATGGACAGCTAGTAAATACCTTACATTTTGCATATTTTTTTGGGAGAAGACCCATTGGCACAGCCTGATTTTTGTTGATGTTTGCAGCATTCAGGCAGCTTATTCAGTGTGTTATTCCGTTTATATTTCAGTGTCAAAACCAAAGAACTTGACTTTCAAAAGCCTCTTATGCGCACCAAGCCTGCATTTACTCAGACATACAGTATTATTGTGACAATTTTACAATGTAAAAATTACATTTAAAAACATGTTTTTAAATGTAATTTATTCCTGTGATGCAACGCTGATTTTTGCATCATACTCCAGTCTTCAGTGTCACATGATCCTTCAGAAATTATTCTGTTATGAAGATTTGGTGCTCAAGAAACATTTCTTTTTATTATCCATGTCGAAAACAGTTGTGCTTCTTATTTTTGTTTTGGTTTTTTGTGGAAAGCATTATATTTCGTGTTGAGGGTCTGATGAGTAGAAATGTCTTTTATCACTTTTGATCAATTTAATGCACGCTTGCATTAATCAAACTAATTTCCTGATATCTGTTTTGCATGTAAACAATCTAAATGATCATCACTAATTTCAGAATAAAATCTATATTAGATATAACTATATTACTAGTTTTATTAATGCGCATTTCTTCAGTAAAGTTGGTTCTTTGTTTAGCAGTAAAGCAGCTGTTTTTAAAATGAGCGGCAGTTGATTTTATGTTATTAATGATGTTAATAGTTTCCATATTTTAACTACTACATAATTAGAGCGTTTGGTCTTGTTCTTCATGGATCTGATTTTTGTATTCTTTATTACAACAAATTCTCATCTCTTTTTACAGATGATGGCTGTGGTCATTATGTCCTTGGTCAAGAGAGTGGTGTCTTGTCCTCCAAGAACTACCCAGGAACATACCCCAACAACTCCTGGTGTGAATGGCGAATCCACGTACCAATCGGCCACACTATTGTCCTTAAGTTCGGAGACCTGAACATGGAGAAGAAGGACTGTGAATCTGATTCGTTAAAGGTTCTGAAAGAATCGTATGGGGCAGAAAATGGTGAGCATGCTGTATATGGTACTTGCATCTAGTGATATCCTGGTGGTCGCTAGGTCCTCTGTCTGGGTCAAACAATATATTACAAACTGACGTCCTCAGTGTAAATGATGGTAAATGCATCTTGTGTTTTAAGGTCACAATCTTTTGTCATCAGGGCTTTCTTGTTTGGTTCATGGAATGTGTGGTGGATTAAGTTGTTTTGGCTTAGTGTTTTTTTTTTTTTTGTAGTGCATTTCTCCAACAAGAAAAACTGGTACTTGCTGAGAATTACACTAAGAGAAATTCTAACACCTGCATTTAATTTATTTTTTAACATACAAATACATCACCAAACAGGTTTCCCATTCTTCCTTTGGTCATTCACCCCAAACTGAAACCATTGGTTGAACCAATGTTACTGTGTGGGGTTGAAAAAATGCTGTAGGAAACATTGCCGCATTTAGAAATCCAACTGGAGTCTGGTGGTTCTTGCGCAATCATATTGTGATTATAGTTGATCATATGCTCTTTAGTCAGTTTAAACTCCTCTAGATCATGTTACTGTGAGTAAAACTGAAAAACCACTGTATATCACAACCCTGTCATGAGTCGGCATCAGTCACACATTGATAAGTTTACTGTAACGCAGGAGGATACCACAGAAGTTGGTGTGTCAGAGGATGTTTCAGAGAGTTTAGTGAAATGTTGCCATGTCTTCCCACTTCCTAAAGGATATTGTCACTTGTTATCAACAGTTTCTAATATTTTTTAATTTTGAATAAGCTTGCTGTTTTAGCATTATAGTGGGATTTTAAAAAATTTAAATAGTGCACAAAATCAGTAGTACTCTGAGTGTAAATGCATTCCAATTAAAACAAGACTTTTCATGTCAGAATTTTTTAATAATAAAAGAGTTTCCTGAATAGGATTAGGTATGTTTAAATGGTTGCTTCCTCAAAATGCCTGAACTTGTTTTGGGTATGTGGTCAAACATGGTATATTGTACAAATCTGTAAACCTTTTTAATTAAAAAAAGCAGTTTTTGAGTTCATTCCATTTTCTTGTTTTGTTTGATATCATCCAACGTTCTAAGTTCCTTTTTTAAGTTAAAAAATACAAAATTTTCTTTCTTCTGGTCATTGGCAGACAAACAATAAATTATTCTAGAGCATCCCAGTTCTTTCCAAAATCCCAACAGAACAACAGGTTACACCTAAACCTCTGTGTGATGAATATACTCGCCTACCGCTTTGTTAATGATGGATGGATAGGAAAAGGATATTACAGCTCTTTGCTCAAGGTGAATGAGCTATTCTGACTTATTAGGCTATCATCTTTCAACCCTAAACCTGAGGGCTTCGGTCACGCTGGCTAGAAAAGACGAGCTGCCCTTTGTGTGGGCCATTGCTGTGGAAAGAACAAACAGCATCATGAGAAGAAAACTGAAGGACATGATTCTTCCCACACTATGTCTGGTTCCACCCCAGCCAACCCTTTAACCACAAACTCTGTTATGGTGTCAAGAATCAAGCCTAAGCCACATCCACTGATCAAAGAGTCGTGCGGCAGGATGACTGGAATTCCTCTCTGAGTGATTCTTAAACAGCAGTTGAGAGACGTTGGATGACTAAAGCTTTGTGCTGGTGCAGAGTTTGACAGTTGTGTCATTCACACCTCTCAGTGTGTTGACCCTTTGGTCCGTTCGGTTATTATGCTTTATAGATTAAAGTGTGCTGATAATCATCAGAGCTTATCAGAATCTCATCAGTGTTTGGGGTGTTATGCTTCAGTTAGCAGACATGTCATTAACCTTCCAGAATCACACTTTTTCTGTCTTTTTTGTTTCTGTACAACTCTTTTGGCAGTTTAGAGAACTTTTAGTTTAAGATCGGTACTGTCAATATTTTTTGTTCATAAAATAACATTTTAGCCATAAATGTACTTATATATTTATACATGTTAGTGCTGGGCAAGGATTAATTGCATTCAAAATAAGTTTTGTTTATATAATATGTGTGTGTACTGTGTATATTATGTATATGCTAATAGAAATACACATGCATACAGTATATATTTTGATGTGTATTATGTACTTATGTGTATATGTCTGTGTATATATATATATGTATATGTATGTGTGTGTGTATATAATATTAGTATTATTATTGTTAAATTTACATTTTTTTATATATATTTATATGCATAATAATGTTTTGATTTATAGTAAAATTCTTATTGTTGTTGTTGCTATTATGTATTTCTTTTTTGACTTGGCAGATTTTAATTTTGAACCCAGTTTCGTTGGATGTTAATTTTCATTCTTTCTATTAATGCCTCAATGTGGGTCTAATTCCTTTATCTACAGTTACATTTTCATAAAGTTTAATACATCTACTTGCATTTTTTCTAGTTTTTTGGGAGTACTGTGGTGGCCCGATGTCCAAGCCTACGCAGATTCACACGGACTCCAGCGAACTGACTGTCCGCTTTCGCAGCAGCCAGCACATCTCTGGAAGAGGATTTCTGCTTTCATACTCCACTGAAAACCACAAAGGTATCCTTACCTTAAAATAACGAGTGTGTATGATGTTATCACAACATTGTTCATGTGTAGCTTCAGCTCTCAGAAAGTCTTCCTGTCTCTTGGCTGACCCTCATGTTAACCACCGAGCAGTGGCTCCATGCTGTGGCTTGCCTCCTTCATCTAGATACTTGCATATCCCTTAGGATTGTTTTTGAATGACTTGTTTGAACAAAGCAAAGCAATGGTAAAAGGATTGTTGATTGAAAAATAAGAATTGTCTTAATCAACTTACCCTTTTGTAGTTTGTGAGGGTATAGAAATCTTATAGAATTTTTCATTTTTTGTTTATAGCTTGATAGTCTGTGGTCATTGTCATCTGAGCGTGAGTGAGGTTTATGTCTAAGTATGTATGTGTTTCCATCCTATACATGGAAGTGCAGGAAGTGGGTCCCTCATCCTGTTGTGATGCTCATGTCCTGTTGTTCTTGTTGTTGTTGTTGAGTTGGGGCCCGTTTCCTTTGTGGAGACACTTCTCGTCTGCTCCGTTTTTGCCCTCATTGTGTGGCCTCCTCTGCTTTCCTCCTCAGAGCTGCTGACATGCTTGGACAGAGGCAGTCATTTCCCACCAGCAAAGTACAGGTGAGAGTATGTCTTTAGTATATAGTAGCCAGGAAAAAGTTACACTTACACAAGCTGGCCAATAAAGCGTTTCTTTCTGTCATAAAAAAAGGGCATCTTTACTTTTAATTTAAATAGTATATACACTAATAGTATAAGTATATACTTTACCTGCTTTTAAAATGCTTTCTATTTATATACATTTTATCAATTTAATTTCAGACAGACAGCAAAATTATCTGGTTTCATGATTATCGATAAGATGATTGAAGTTGAAGGTTTTTTTTTTTATACTGTTTGGTTGTGTAATACAAATAGCCTTTATAAAGTTAATATAACACAATATTTAGCAGTAATTATGCAGTTATTTCTCATCTATTATTTGTTTTCTTATTTATTTACGCACACATATTTTTTTTACTCATTTATTTTCTCAGTTACTTATTTCTTAGTTATTTACTTGCTTACGTAAATGGAATGACTCTATTATAGTATATATAGTGCATATATATTCAGGATATTCAATATATATTGACAAGACCTCTCTACAGCTGTTCAAATGAAATACATCCAAGCCACAAGACATTACATAATAAAAAAGTAACGCTAGGTAATAGTCACAGTTTTCCAGACTATGTCTCATGCCGTCAGTGCTTATAATTTTTGTTTCTTACTCAGCTTTTTCTCTCCAGGGCCGTCGGCTATAATTAACTGATGTGCTGTAAGCAGATATTTGTCTTTGTTCTCGTCTGGTGTAGGAAGTACTGTCCGGCCGGATGTGCAGCGGTGACGGGAGACGTGTCTGGGGACATTTCCCTGGGCTACAGACATGTGAGTTGCGTCTCATTGTTTCCCTCAGGTGTGCCTGGCATGCCGCGGCTTATTCCGCAGAAGAACGTTAGGCAAGCTGCTGGTTTATTTACAAGGCCGACGTGCAGCCAAGCAGATGCTCGGC
Organism: Enteromius unitaeniatus; assembly: GCA_032359435.1. NCBI lineage: Eukaryota > Metazoa > Chordata > Actinopteri > Cypriniformes > Cyprinidae > Enteromius > Enteromius unitaeniatus. Next base: position 18,838,971 of record JAUMHI010000065.1, read on the forward strand.
AGGGAGCTTCCCGAACAGGTTTCAGATGCTGCGGCTCGGCCAGGAAAAGCTGCTTCTCTAAGCAGATTTTCTCACAGGTGCTCAGGCCTCTAGGGCCTTCACGGGGAATGTTAAGCGGGCCAGCGGTCGGGGGTGGAATGCGCTAATGGCTTGTCCCATTGTCTGACAGCCATTTGTTGTGACAGGGTTTGTGTTTGTGTGTATGTGGATGGCCTGAGGATACGCGGTGACAGAGCATTTGTGCTGCCTCCATTGTTCTCCCTGGTCACTTTGTGGGCAGTGAACTCTGAATGAAAGGAGTTTATGTAATTGTGCATACCTCGCCAGCGTATCGGGGCCGGGGATTTGGGTTATTGGCCGAGCAGCAATGGACAGTTTGATGTGGAGAGAATCATGTGCTTGGGCTTTGAGTTATAACTCCAGAAGTTAAGAGCCTTTCTTAAGGCTTAACATTGTGGTAAAATCTCTTCCTGTTTGTGAAAGCTAAGCTGGCCAAACTTTAGGTGTGTCACGGCATTGATTTTTGTGAGGCTAGTTTAAAGGTTCTTGTCATATGAATCAGATGTTTGTTACATGAGCATAGCTCAACCTCTTAAAAACCAAAAGTAGAGTAAACCCTACTGATAACTGTGAGAAGGAAAACATTGAAGTCATTCCATGAGCAGCTTTGTAATCTAATGTAGTTATTCTATTATCTGCAGGATTTGAGAATCAAATTCTAAAGAGCATTTTGTGCATCAAGTAAGAAAATCGTACAAAAATACAAAAAAATTACTTTTGTACTTTAAAACATAAGTTTAAATTCATTTTAAAGTTTTTTTAAATTTGGTTTTAGACTTTCGATGACCAAAAAAAAAAACATGTAAAAAATAAGAAAAAATAATATAAATAGAAAGTATTCAAAACAAGGTCAAACTTAAATAATGTTTTTTGTTTACATAGTGTGTGTGTATTAATTTATTAATATATAATAAATATAAGCATATATTTATTTAAATAAAGTATGTGAAGCTTATATATTTAAAATATATTTATATAATAGCTGTTATATGAATATAAATATATACATAGAACTATTTTCAAAATTATATTGTGTGTGTGTGTGTGTGTATTTACATAATATACACAGTATACATCTGAATAGTACACATGCATTTATTATGTAAACAAACCTTTATTTTGAATGTGATTTACACACACAATTAATCGTTATTAATTACCCACACTAATGTAAAGGAGTTATGATCTGAAAAATATGTATTGTGTTTATAGTAATAGTTTTGTAGTAATTAAGACACTGTCATTTGATCAGTAATATAAAATAAAACGTAAATGCTCTTTTAAAAAAAAACAACTTTTAATCAAAGAATCTTTAAAATGTTTAAAATTTTTATTTTTATGCAGCACCGTTGTTTAATACTGAGATAATGAGAAATATTTCATTTTTGATCACCAAATGTGGATATTAAAATGATGTCTAAAAGGTCATGTTACCGGAGTAATGATGCTGAATTCGGTTATACCATCACAGAAGTAAATTATTATTATTTTTTGTAATATATATATACCTATACCTATACCTATAATGCTATTTGTAACTCTTAAGAATGAAGATACATTTATCTCATAATAACTGTGTGTTATGTGGTGGTGTGTTTTTTTGTTTTTTTTTATGACACCATAGGGCACTGTCCATTTTGTCAACTACCTTTTATTTATTTATTTATAAATATATATATATATATATAGATAGATAGATAGATAGATAGATAGATAATATTATATAAATATATATCATAATATATCTACAAGATATAAAACTGGAAAATACCAGTTCTGGCTGTGGGGAAAAATCCAGTGTATCAGAGCGTGACTATCTCTCTGTGTTGTATTTTACTAATAAAACATTTCCACAGAATAAAGCGATGGTAGGAGGAACGCTTTCTGCTTTAAGTTGTCCTAACCCCCATCACGGATCACAGGTTTTCTAGAAAGACAACAGATACACGGCTCCAGGCTCAACACTCACACAACAGGGTCTTAACCCACAATGGAGGACAAGGGGACACATTTCCACCCTGCTGCTGTCTGCTTTGATATGCGAGTGTGGAGGGCTTTAGAAAGAGCTAGGGCGATTGATTACTTCACATTGGCTTTTGTGTAAATGGGGTGGAGCAGTGGACTCTGGGATTACAGACAGATAATGGCACTGCAGTGAGGGTGTGGATCTGCCCTCCAAAGCCATTCAACAGTCACTCCAACACACACACACACACACAATATTATTATCTTGCCACCTTATACTTAGTTCTAGGTTCATAAATACTTTGAAAGACTGAATGAAGCAAAGAAATAAAATTAGTTTAGATGCATAACACCACCCTCCTTTCATTATGATCGTTTTATTTAAAAAGAAATTTATACATTTTTGTTCAGCAAAGACACGTGAAACTGGTCAAAAATGCTTATTTACAGAGAGATTACTTTTTAAAGTATATCAAACTGAAAAAGTTAATGTAGTTACTTTTTATAGTAATATCTCACAAGTTTATTACATTTTTCATCAATAAATGCAGCTTGTATGCGTTTGTTGTCACCAGGTCACTTCATTGATTCTTATTTAAAAAGTGGAATTTAAGAAGCTCTGTGGCTTCATGCTGTGACCTGTTCTGCAGTGAGGAGATTTGTCTCAAGCTCGTATCGTCTCACTGAAATAATCATTATTCAATTCATAATGATTCAAAGACTTCATATTTGCATAAAGAAGCAACACATGAATGCCGACAATGCAGTAGTCAGTTAATGGACAAAAAAAGCGTCAGAGCAAACACATCTGCGAGTATGTGCTTGTCAAATGAAATATTATCATTAAGCATTGCTATTACTAATTCACTTAAGACACATTTCCACTAGCTTCAACACGACAAACCACAAGTCTTTTTGAGAGTGAAGTTTCGAACATATGCTTTAAGTGGAATTTTTGGATCCAATTAAACTTCGGATACATTTAAAGGAACCATATGTAAGAAATGTATTGTAATAATTATAAAATGTCTCCGTTATGTTCAACAGGCACTAAGAAAACATGTTAATTTCAAGTACTCGTATCACTGACAGTAGTAGTACAGCCTGGATATTCTCGTTTAAAAAGCGCAGTTGCAGCCCTCAACTGATGTTTATGT
>JAUMHI010000065.1:18844903-18860895 GCA_032359435.1 Enteromius unitaeniatus
AGACACCGCTCAACAGTATTTTGAAAGTGATTGCAGTACCAGTTTTGGCCATTTCTTACATACGGTTCCTTTAATAGTTCAAATTAATTGTTAAATAATTTGTTTATTAAACAAGCCATGTCTGATGTGGTCATACTTATCTAATAATTGGTGAATGAGCAGAAGGTAAAGGCTTTTCATAACATAATTTTCTTTTCTTTTTTTTAGCATTGCATGGGCTAGCACAACTTTTATGCATCATAAATCAAAGTTAGAGACTGCAGTTGTTAGATAGGGCGGTATTTATGACCCTAACTGGAGGAGACACGTTCAGGTTAATGAAGCATCTCTGTCTGAATGAAGAGCAGCTGTTTCTGCTGATAACACACAAATCGTCTTCTGTTACCTCATCACAGTAATGATTTGCAAGTGGCTAATGGGCTCACTGTAAAACAACGGACCACCCCAAAGACCGTACACGCTTTTATGCCATAGTCAGTCATTTTGCTCAAGCTTTTTGAGTGAGCTAGCTTCTGGAAGTATTTTTTTTAATATAATTTGATCTTCAGTCTTTTGGTAAAACCTGTGTGGTTAATGTTTGAACTATCCACAGATGAGTTAATCATTAATTTCAATAATCAACTTTCTTTAGGATGAAAGTTTTTGGCATGTTGCAGATGAGCTAGTTTAAAACGACATATTAGGAAATTTAGACTACTCTCATGGTCAAAGCTTTTTAGATGATCAAAATGTGATTTAATCAGAAGACTGCAGCGTTTAAATGCCATTATGACTGTTACCTGGCCTCTTTAATAAAAAATGGACTTAGAAATGTTATTCATGCTAAGGCATTTTATGTGACAAAGTACTAGCATTAGTGTTGGTAGCTAAGGAATGCTAACTATTTCCACAATTACTGTAATTGTTGCCTCTGAATGAAGTTATAAAGCCCTCCTCAGTCAGAAATGTAAAATGAATCCATGTTGTTACTAAAAACATGCATGCTTTATGTTTAGTGGAGGTCTGCCTTAGTAATTATGAAATGCCAGAGCAAATTAAATTGAATGCCTCTGCTACATGACTGAGACTGTGCTCATAACATGAAATTATTGGCAAAAATGTTTCGTTTTTTTGTATCAGGTTTCTTTTATGGATGCTATGGACTGATCTTGGAGAAGAAGAAACATTACATAATATAAAAACAAAATCCTCCAATTATTGTGTGGGAGTAAAAATTATACACTTGTTATGTCTTGAAAGCCAATCTCTGTCTGTCCCTTCATTGTTGTGTCTGAGTGCTGGTGTTTTTTCTATTTCAGACATCAGTTTTGTGTAAAGCAGCAGTGCATGCTGGGGTCATCATGGACCAGTTTGGAGGACCAATCACAGTGGAGGAGCGCCGAGGGCTCAGTCATTACCCTGCGGTCAGAGCCAACGGCATCCAGTCAAAAGAGTGAGTTACTGCAGTGGTTTCTGTGGTCTTTCTCTGTGATAGAAGCTTGAAGCCTCAGATTTTATCTATGCTACACAATGCTTTTATATTCTTATGAGTCAGACATTAGCATGTGGGCTTTTCCAGGACAGGAATAAAATGTTGATGTTTGTGTGTTTACAGTTAATGTCTATATTCCCTCATTGACTTCCATCTCAAAGTGGATTTCTGTCAACATGTGCGTTTATTGTTAGTTTGCCAGGAAAAACGGTTAGGCTGAAAAAGTCTGTGTTACAAGTTTCCCTGACAAGTCATAACAAGTCATAGCACTTCATCTAACTGCTGTGATTGAATGTGACCTTGGTAGGTTCTCCAGGACTACAGCAGTTATTATTAAGTGTAATTCCTGCCTTCTTTTGCTTAATGGATGGTTCAGGTAATACTTAATGTCAGGGGCACCCTGTCTGGACTGTTGTGGTTTCACAGGTTTGTCTTCAGGGACTCGGGGTGCAGGTTGAGAAAGGAATCAAGATTGCCTCTCGTTACGGTCTCTGAGGAGTGCTTGACATGTCCGTTGAGGAGTGATTTATTAGGAGAACAATAGGCAGCTCTCTAGAGCCAGAGAAACGTTGATCCATTTAAAACCATTTCGAACAGTTATTGATAGGAATAGTAGATGGAGAAAACAGGGAATGATGAGGAGAAGAGAGAGGAAGTCAGACTCGACCTAGTAGCCACCTCCCTTGTGTCAGGTGCATGCATTAGGACACCAGGCTAGAAAAGCAGTTAGAAATTAATTAGATTTAAATAGATTTTAGTGTGTTGTGTTGCTTTGTTGTTGCTATACAATTATTGGGGTCTACAGATTTTTTTGTTTTGTTTTTTTATGATGCAGTGTGCTTATTTTGGGTGTTTACTAGGGCATTGCTATGCAGTTATTAGTACCCTTCTTTCACTGACATGGTTTGGCTCTCAGCCAATTCTCAGGTCAGAGTCCAAATCTAAAACGTTGTAATGTGTGGTTTTAATTTTCGTCCAATAGTTCAGGGGTTTCAGTTTAGCAAGTTACAGGGTGCTTCTCCATATCGTCACATTTTGACGCTTGGTTTTTGCGTCGCTTTTTGAAACTCAAGGTAGCCCTTTTTGGTCACTTGTCGGTGTGAAGGCTCCTCCGTTGCTTTCAGTTGTTTGGCTTAATGTAATGGTTCGCATGCATATATACATTTATTATATAATTTTGTACATTTATTGGAGCACCAAACCCCACCCCTACTCTCAACCTGCCCACCTCTGAACAATAGAAACACACACAGGCAAATGCAGTCACAGGTATTTATTGCACAAACTAATCATAAACGAGCAGTATTAATACATTACAAACATGTCTTGTCACATTCCAAGTCTTCTGAAGCCATACAAAGTCTTTATGCGAAGAAGAGAGTAAAGCACAAAGGTTTATTCACTAAAAATGATCCCGCTCAGTCAACGCATTGGCATCTCATTCAGAAAATATACCCCCATACAGTAGCAAGAGGCAATTGGTCACGAGATACACAAGAGCCAATAGTATTTCACAACCAATGTTGACGTAAGAATTCTTGTAGCGGCATTTTTTGAAATCATGCACAAACGTATAAGGAAGAGGGTCTGTTCCTCTCACAAATCAATCGTTTTGCCTCAAGAAGACTTGTAATATTAATATTTTTCAAATAAATTATGACTCTGGTTGTATCTGCATGCTATATCTTGTGTTTTATTGACAGATAGGTAGGTTTAGGAGCAGGGCTTGGGTTACGTGTTCATAAATGTGTAAATAATAAATAAAACTTTTAAATAAAACAATTTTGACTGTTTACATTGAAAAATCACACCCCTACATATATGCAATAATGCCATTGTTTTTACCCAATATATCTTTTCATTATGACGATAAAAAATGCAAAAATTATCGCGTCGGCATTTTGACGCTAATGGTTTCCTATTTAAAACAACGGAGGACCCTTCACGTCGAAAAGTGACTAAAAAGGGTACATTGAGCTCCAAAAAGCGTAGCAAAAGGGTCTTTACCAAGCGTCAAAATGTGACGAGTTGGAGTGAGACTGTGTTGTGTGATTTCAGTGCATTTCTGTGATTTTTGGTGCTTTGTGCTGTCTAGTGTGTTCTGGTTCAAAAGTGCATTGCTACACAGTTATTAGGCATTTTATTGTGTTGTTATATTGTTTCTGCCTACTAGTTCATTGCTATATAGTTACTGGGGTGTTCTGTTTGTTTTTAGTGCATTTCTGTGATTGCTAGAGTGTCTTGGATGTGGCTTATAGTATTTTTTTATTCACACATTTATTCATTTAAATGCATTTAATTCTTTAACTAAGCAAAAGTATGAGAATTAGTGAGATAAGGTAACACTTTACTTTTAGGGTCTCTTAACTAGTTGCCTACTAGCATGCATATTACTAGAATATAAGCCTTTTATTAGTAGTAATTAAGCACATATTAATGCCTTATTCTATACGATCTTATTCTACATCCCTAATGCTACTCAGTACCCAAAACTTACTAACTATTAATAAGCAGCAAATGAATAATTTGAGAGAAAATTCGTAGTTAATCGTAAAGAAGTGTTCCCTATTGTAATGTGTTACCAGAAATAGTAAGAGTGTTGCTTGTCCTAGCACTTAAAAATATTAATGCAAAATATAAAGTATTTTACAATCCAATTGATTAGTCAAACTAAATCCATCATCTCCACTAAAGGAGATTATATTGATGAATGATGATGTAACAGTCCTCAGGGTCTGCTTTAACCTAACTGAATAACTACAATCAATATCAGTTCCTGTAATTAAATTGCTTGCTTTTTGATCTCAGACTTTCCGTATGTTTTATTGCACACACTTAAATGGTTATTTCAGTCTGGCGACTCGGATCAGCACTTGATTTATTTTTCCTTTGATTATACTAGATTAGTAGATACAGACATTTCTGTCACCAGCAGTTTATTGCTTATATTCCCAGGCTTCATACATTTATCTATTATTGTGTTGTTGTTGTTGGCAGACCACTCGCCGTATCCCATTTCGTTTTTTTGTTCACGCTGTCGTAAACCACTTTGTACCCTGAACTCTGAAATGGTTTGCTCGACTGCCATAAAGTAATGAAAAAGTAATCACATCCAGGAAGCCTGTGATAATGGCAGGTTTTTAAGTAATGCCTGACAGAGATGCAATTTCCCAGCCTGTTCCTCTTTAATTACCAGCACACTGCTCTTTTCACCAGCCCAGCTGTACCCCAGTACTCCTGTCAGAAGGGGAGATGCGGGATGCAGTGAGGGAGGTCGTCTGAATTTGGCAACATGACGGGGTTGACAATGGGAATCTCCCTTTTGGCTCCCTTTCACATGACAGGGCCTTAATTAATCACTGTTATAATGATCTTTTGTGTCTGAAACACTCACTGATATCTGTTTTTCTTTGTCTTTCAGTGGCTCGTTGTCTGAAACCCTCTTCACATTTGTGACAAACGGTAAGCATTTGGTTTTCTGGTTCAGTGGTGAATGAATGCGATGAGCACACATATCGGTGTAGGATTAATCCTATTATTTACTGAAGCATGTTGACGTGATTTGTTTTTAGCACCTTCTGTTTTTCCTGCTGCTGCTGTGTTTTACAGTGTTGTTTGACTGGTATATTTGCACCTCTGCAAAAAAGGAAGTAGTTTAATCAGCTTGTGCTGGCCCAACAGGTTTTCTTTAACCAGTTTGTATATGAGAAGCTCTGTTTGCTCTTTATCAATGTGAATCGTGAAGGCGTGGGAATATCTCATCACCTTAGTTTGTTTTTCTCTGGCTGTTTGAGTCTAGCACAGACTGGCTGCCATTTACCTGTGCCGACTGCAGAAGCTGCAGAAGCTGATAATTCAAACTCTTGCTCCAAATGTTTCCCAAAAAACATTGACCCATCTACATGCACATTTATTTATATATATATATATATATATATGTGTGTATGTATGTATGTGTGTGTGTGTGTGTGTGTGTGTGTGTGTGTGTATTAACATTACTATCTATATATTGTCAAATTAAATAATTCACAATACTTATAATACTTATAAATGAATTTAAAGCACCAGCAGGTGCAGGTGTTTTTTATATATATATAATATATAACGTGTGTGTGTGTGTGTGTGTATGCATGTATGTGTATTTTCTAATGTTTAATCACAAAAATTAAGGTTAAGAAAATTAAGTTTCTCTGTTGTGTGACTTGTTTAATGCAATTCAAATTCAAATTTCATTTGTTAGTGCAACATTCTAAAGTCAAGTGAGTTCAGAGGCACCTGTTTCCTCATTTACATTGGGTGACAACCTGCATACAGGTTCTGTATGACTGTTGACTGTTCCCTATTGGATTTAGTGAAACGCACAAGCTTCAGTCAGTTGTTTTTATAGATTTGTGGAAGTGCCTTTGCTGATCGTTATGCCCCTAATCTTTCCTGGTCAGAATTGGATTTGTATTCAGTGTGCATTGGTGATGTATTGGATAAGTTTCTGATGACAGGAGCTGATAGATGTGTGGACATCAGTCGATCCGTGTCAATTGATTCCCATTAATCCAATTAGCTTAAAGCAAAGCCGTGCACCCAGCAACGGCCATCAAGTGAGCATCCTACCCTCATCAACTCCTTAGCTAGATGATGTTAATAACAAATAGTAGCCTATGTGACGAGACCTTGAAAGTGTCGAGATGCGATTTTGTGGCTTTTTAAGTCTAACTAAATACTCAAACACATGTACATTGAAGTCCAGAGACCATGTTGAAATTCTGTTTAAAACTGAAAATGAGCAGTTTTAGAATTTGGAAAAGGTAAAAAAAAAACTAAAAAACTTTATGATCTGAAAAATACTTTGGTCTTTCTAGGTTATTAATTAAAGTAAAATACATTAAATACAACATAAGTCTCATCCCTGGGGTTTGAAGACTTTTGTAGCCCACTGTACGTATGAGTGTTCAGAAACAATAGGGGATCTTTTCTGACCTCCTGCTGAGATTCTCCTTGTCTTCTTCCTGAGTTTCCTCTGCCTACATATGCTAAATGTGTGGAATGTGATAGTGTTAGCCAAATTGGGACTAAGAAACAGGATGTATTGGCTCTGTTTTCTCTCTTTAAAGGATGTGGGTGTCTTTCCCCCCTCTTTTATTGTAATATTGTTGTGTTCATAGCACATACGTCTCCATTTAACTGTACACATGGTGGGTATTTTAAGAGCTCTGGGCTTCCTGTTGAGTCAGTGTACACGTAACTGAGTTTTTGCTCCACATGTGTTTTATTATATTAAAAGCAAGCTCTAGACCAAGGAGAAGTAACTTTACTCTCTTTTGATGTTCTTTTTTTGGTAAATTTAGAATTCATTAATGTGGCATGATATATGTCACACTAACATTCAAAAGCTTTTATATGTTTTTAAAAGAAATCTGCTCAATGAGCCTGTTTATTTGATCAAAAATACACTGCTATTGCGAATTAATGTAAGAATTTAAAACACTGCATTACAGGAATAAATTATATTTTAAAATACAAAACCAAAGCATCAATACTCCAGGCTTCAGTCACTTGATCCTTTAGAAATCAGTCTAATATGCTGATTTGCTGCTCATTTGAAAGCAGTTGTGCAGTGTGAATCATTTTGTGGAAAATCGTGGAAAGTGGGAATAATTTTTCTAGATTCTTTGATGAACAAATAGTTGAAAAAAATAGCTTTTATTTGTCTTTACTGTCACTTTTTATTAACAAAAGTATTAAATTTTCTGAAAAAATCTTTTGAGTGCAAACCTGTTATTTTAAATGTGTTTCTGACCACAATGTTCTCTCTTTCACAGATTGCAGCCAACAGACCGTTCTTCAACCTGTGAGCACTACTACAAGCTTGTCATCACACAATATCTCTTCTGACGGATCTGAAGTTGACTGGTTTCCTAACAGCACCCATCCAGGTTTTGCGGATGACCTTAACAATAACCATCCAAAATGGCTCCAGATTGACCTCGGAGAAAAGAAGAGGATCACTGGTAATACTTTCAGAACCTGATTACATTGACATGTTTGTTCATCCGTATTGTTAGTCTCTGGGTCACCTGATTGTGCCTCTGAGTGTCTGCTAAGACCTCAAGATTTGCCTTCCCCAGTTCATCATTTAGTAGTTTTTCCATACTTCATGGGGAAATGGAATGCTGTTATATTAAAGCAAACATGCGATCTTGTTAGAAAGACACACAGTTGGTTCCAGAGGGTGTAATTATCCTCACAAAAGGTCTTTCTCGTGATTAGCTCTGAGCGCCGAGCATTACACACTCAGAGCACATGAGCATTCACCCCCTCCCCGACTGCTAGCTGGTATCCGCATCTTTTGAACAGTTCCTGGTATTGCATAAAAGCACAGAAAGGCCCTCTCTGTGTCCATTCATCACAAATACAGACCCGTCTTACAAAAGCACATTTAAATTTAGGAACACGCCGGACATGCGTTTATTTTGAGCACGACTGTGTGTAGACGAGCTAATTTCATACAGCTCAAGGAGCGAGAGAATGCTCACTTTGTCTCCTGTCAGAGGGAATCTGTGCTTTTGGACACGATGACCCTGAGTGAAACCAGCCTGTCTCAAAGAGGAAGCTCTGTTATGGTTGTGATGCTGGAGTCAGTTTGTGAGGCTAAGTAAATCTAAAGAAAAAACATCTCTTTATCTGTGGGGTCACCACTCTGCATTGTTTCTGAGAAAGCTTTTGTCATGTCTTTTTTTATATTGCTGTAGAGTAGTAAATGAATGCAATGAGCCACAATAAACTGGTGTTTGTTTTAGGGTGATCCTAATATTTGAAGAGTTCACGTTTCCTGGTAATAAAATATAGCGCAACGCCTATAAGCCTACGCGGAGGCTATGGTTGGGAACCTCAGCAGAGGTGGATAGGAGAGAAAATAAGGCCTTGTGGGAGGTTTGGGTATGGGCGGGGAAGCATACGCGGAGGCTTGGAGTAAAACCTTCGCGGAGGTATAGGGAACCTCGGCGGAGGTGGGATGGGGATGACTTTGTCTGGGTGAAGGGATGGGGACTGGGAAGCCTACGCAGAGGCTGGGAGTAAAACCTTTGCGGAGGTATAGGGAACCTCAGCGAAGGTGGGATAGGGAATGACTTTGTCTGGGGTGGAGGGATGGGAACTGGGAAGCCTACGCGGAGGCTGGGAGTAAAACCTTCGCGGAGGTATTAGGAACCTCGGCGGAGGTGTGATAGAGGGTGATTTTGACTGGGGTGGAGGGATAGGGATTAGGAAGCCTTCGCGGAGGCTGGGAGTAAAACCATCGTGGAGGTGTTAGGAACCTCGGCAGAGGTGGGATAGGGAATGACTGTCTGGGGTGGAGGGATGGGAACTGGGAAGCCTACGCGGAGGCTGGGAGTAAACCTTCGCGGCGGTATTAGGAACCTCGGCGGAGGTGGATGGAGAGGAAGGTTTTGTCAGGGTAAAAGGGGTGGGGACAGGGAAGCCTACATGGAGGCTGGGAGTAAAACCTTCGCGGAGGTTTTAGGAACCTCAACAGAGGTAGTATAGGGGATGACTTTTCTGGGGTGGGGGGAAATGGGGTTTGGGAAGCCTACGCGGAGGCTGGGAGTAAAACCTTCGCGGCGGTATTAGGAACCTCAGTGGAGGTGGGATAGGGAGGGAGACTTTTGTTAGGGTGAAGGAGTGGGGACGGGGAAAGCCTACGCAGAGGCTGGGAGTAAAACCTTCGCGGAGGTATTAGGAACCTCAGCGGAGGTGGGATGGGGATGACTTTGTCAGGGTGAAGGGATGGGGATTGGGAAGCCTAATGCGGAGGCTGGGAGTAAAACCTTCGTGGAGGTATTAGGAACCTCGGCGGAGGTGTGATAGAGGGTGACTTTGACTGGGGTGGAGGGATAGGGATTAGGAAGCCTTCGTGGAGGCTGGGAGTAAAACCATCGTGGAGGTATTAGGAACCTCGGCAGAGGTGAGATGGAGAGGAAGACTTTTCGGGGTGGAGGGATGGGGACCGGGAATCCTACGTGGAGGCTGAGAGTGAATACCTTGGAGGAGGAGAGAAAGAGAGATTTAGATTATTAGAGGGGATTCGAATTTAGATTGCGGATGGGAAGCGTTAGGATTCTTGGGTTGGCGGAAGGATAGTGATGGTTAGCATGGCTTGGCGAATAGCTGAAGGACCTAAACGGTTGTAACTTCTGAAGTCGTCGGAGGACCAGCAGCCTAGAGTCTGGATTTGATTTGGGGAAAGGCCTCTTTTGGCGGCTGTGGTAGCTGCTCCAATCCTGAAGGAATGAGAGACGCGGTTTGGGGTCGGTTTGAAACCAGAACCTTGAGGCGGGTTGGTTTGAGTCATCTAGAAAGAGGGGTTCAAAAGGGGAGGGGGCAAACTAGTTTCTATAAGCTAGGTAAGCTCGTAGCGTTTGGTATGGCTGGGTGGGGCTTTGGAGTTTGAAAATGTACACAGAGTGACCTTTGTTTAGCTGGTCAGTTTTACTGTGCTTTATGAAGAAGGACATGGTTTGATGGTCGACTATGGACAGGTCTGAAATGGTGGGGTGGATGTTTGGGTTAAAAGGGAAGTTAATGGTGATTTCGGAGCACCTGAGGAAACCAAAGAATGCTAGGGTGAACATAGCGTCTAAGGACCATTCGTTTCCCCAGAGGGCAGCAGCCACCACGATGGGGTAGAGTTCGTAGAGGGCTGTGGAGGCTAGGTGCGGGGGAATGTTAGATAATTTGTGGGGCCAGGGGGAGGCGAACCATTGGTAATATCGACTTTGGCCATCCAAGCTCCTTTACCAAGTTTTTTGATGAGTTCAATGGCTTGGTCTACGTTGTGATATTGGAGGGAGAATTCTTCTAGGGGAATTAAACTGTTAATGCTGGGGGTTGTAGAATTGTGGGGGGAGGAGAGATCGATAAGTCTCTTTTTCCCCAAATGAGAGACTGGGTGGGAATGGAGATGACGCCTGGATGGAAACCATTAGTTAGTCCTGATAACAGAAAATGGGAGAATTTAGGGTCAGGATGGAGAGACATTGACATGAAAGACATGAAACATTGACAGTAGTCGATAAATACTTTTTGGGATGTTTATTGTGAGAGGGACAGATCATTTTTGAATGGGCCCCCCCGCAAAATGAACAGATGAAGATCCAGGTCCAGGGCACCCCAATAGATACATAGATTCCATAGGGACACCCTGGCGGCGGCTTTAGCTGAAAACATTCTGTGGTAAGTTTAAAAATGTGTGCCGCCATAGAAGGACGCGAGCTCCAACATGATGGCTAGGTAGTCATGGAGCGGGCAGGAGGAATGAAAGGAGGGGGGTTTTTGAGAGTGATGGTGAGGCTGTCGTACTCCACCTGGTGATCTGCAGGGTTAGGTGAGAAAGGTGAAAGTAGTGCTAAAAGATCGATGTCTTTACCTGTGAGTATTTGGTGGTGGAGGTGGGAGGAAACCAAGGGAGGGTTCAGCGGCGAGGGCGTTAGCGGGAGCTGGCAATGACTTGGCTGTGGCTAGGGAAAAGGAGGGGCGAGAAGCGAAGGAGTGAGAGACAGTAGAGAGAGAATCGGGTTGGAGAGAAGAATAGTTTGAGCTGGAAAGAGGGGGATGGAGAGGATTAACTGTGCGGGAGGGCCCGGGCTGCTGGAGATCTGGAAAAGAGAGAGAAGAGTTATTGTCAGTTTGTTTTTGTTGAAAACGGGGAGGAGGGGCGGGCCAGGTGGAGAAGTAGACGGCGATGGCTTTCTGAAGTTGGGCTGGTGAAATGGATCCGGGTTGATTGGAGGTGGAAGGCGGGCTTGCTTCAGTGATGGCGCGGGAATGGCGGCGGCGTGGGGGAGGCAGAGGTGCTGGTTCGGCGTCCGGATCGCGGCCCAGGCTTGCGGAAGGATTCCGGTTGATGATTTTGCGGAGGTGTAGAATGAGGCGGGTTGGCGGCTGGCTGGAAGAGGCGAGCGAGATCGGGCTCTCTGGGCTGGTGATTTCGCCTGGCGGGTGGGCCTCCAGCCTGAGGTTGGAGTTCAGCTGCCGGCGGGGCTGCCACTTGCTGAGCGGCAGGCTGGGTGAGTGGCTTGAGTGGCCTGAGGAGTAGGCTCCTCGCGGGCATAATCAGAAGAATCCGAAGACGTGCTTGTTGCTAGTTTAAGTGATTTGTTTGTTTGTAGCGATCAGAGCAGAGATTATGTGATCAAGGCGAGATGTGGGAACATAGAAGCTGGGGTATTTTATAGTAAAGGGAAGTGATTTGATTGGACGTGCTTGATTAAAAAAAATTGGCTGCCAGCTGCGGGTGATTACTGCATTCACGATCCCCTCGAAACAATGTTTTTTGCAAAACATATACTATAAAACATTGTAAAATCGTTGTAACGTACAGCAGCGATATAGTTTTGGGTCAGTAATATTTTTGGTTTTAAAAAGAAATCAAGCAATCTATACTTTCATTTGGTAAGAAGACATTAAATTGATCAAAATTGACCATAGAGATTACTATGCATTTTTTAAAAGATAATTTTTTTTTCAACTTTCAAATCATCAGGTAATTCTGTGACTGTATTACGTTGTCCACAAAAAATATTGATATGAAAAGTTTCTTTAGCAGCAAATAAACATACTAAAATGGTTTCTGAAGGGTCATGTGACAACATAAATAACAATAACATTTATTATTTATAGTTATTATACAATTAAATTGTATACTACACTGTAAAAATTTGCGGTAAAAAAACAGCAGCTGTGGTTGCCGGAATTCAACCTTAAAAAATACGGTAACAAGAAGAAAATTACAGTTAAATACCATAACTTTATTAACTGAAATGATGTTAATATACCAACCTATTGAAGTGCCGAATTTTCCATTTTTTTTCTGGTAAAATTTTAATATATATTATGTGTACAGTATTGTACAATATTACTGTATTTTTTTATCAAATAAATGCTTGCTGAGCTTAAGAAATGTATTTCAAAAACATTAAGACAAAAACATTACCAACACCAAGGTATATTTGTAGAGTTCTATTGCAGAAACAGAAAACTTTGTTTTAAACATGTTTGTTTATTATGTTTAGTTATCTGTTTCTGCAAATAACGCTCCTCATTTGTAGCTGGATATGCTGCATTTATAGTAAATCAGTTGAAGCTAGTGATGGATGAAAATTGAGGATTATGAAATCTGTAATGTTTTGGTGGTAATACTGGAGTGGAAATACTTCTGACCTCGAAATGTTCCAGTCATTCTGTGTTCCAGACAACTCATAATTTTCCCCTGAAAACCATCTTTGAAATCCATCTTTGAAATTACAATAAATTAAACTTGTACCAATGTCGGTTGTCCAAGTGCCATCCCAGTGGTGATTTTTCACTTAGGAGGTGGGAGAACCATAATTGTGTATTTTATAATTTGCCTTAACTGTTTTTTAGTTTTCAATATATTCATCTTCAACCACAAAAAGGGACACCAGTGTCTATAAATAGTGCTTTGATTCCTTAGCTTTCCTGGCTCTCTCTTTGATGAGCGAGTTCCTTTTTTGCCTTTCAAGTCATCACACAGCTTCACACTTGGAATTGCTCCTGTGATCATGGTGGTGTCCTCACGCCTGTGATGTAGTTAATGTTGGAAAGTAATAACAGGCCTTGAGGGTCTTTCTGTGTCTGCTTGGAACATGCCACTTGAGTGTTTCCCTCAGGAATGCGCTTAGTAACCGAAGGAGGCCGGCCACAGGTTTTCCACTGTGATATGGCAGGCAGCACTCTGTAGAGAAGTCTTTAGCCTACATGCTGTTGCATTCCTCAGCTGACTGAGCGCTTGCATCACGGTTCTCAGGAGAATGACATTTAAGGCTAACTAAATGGGAGTTTGCTAATGAAATGTTTTTGTTTCATAGGTATTCTGACCACAGGCTTGACCATCGCAAGCTTTGAATATTTTGTAAAAAACTACAAGATCGAATACAAAGAGAGGAGTCGCTGGCGAACATTTGTCCAGTATAATAACTCTGATGAAATGGTAAGACTACATATTAATTAAATTCTGTATATATTTTGAAAAAATGTACATGCATTTACATGTTTGTATTTATATTATATATAAATATATTTAATATAAAAACATAAAATTTGCATGTGTATGTACATGTATGTGTATTTATGTAAACATAATAAATATACAGAGTACACACTCATATTATGTAAAGTAAAACTTTTGGATGCGAGTAATCACTTGACAGATATATTCATTATTATAGCATTTCTAACTGGTATATACATCTTTTTTTTATTTTTATTTTTTTTTATTGCACTCTTGTATTTTACTACAGGTCTTTGAAGGAAATACTGACAGCCTTCACCAAACACGCAACACCTTCCATCCCTCCATTATTGCACGAAGTATTCGAGTCATACCTCTACAGTGGCACCGGATAATCGCTATGAGGTTACAGCTACTGGGCTGTCCTTATGTTAAACCCATCCCAGGTGCATGTCTGACATAGAAAGGCTTCACAATCTCTTTTTTTTTTTTTTTTTCGTTTAAACTGTTCACTAAACCGCTGTTTCTCCCTATGCAGTGAATTCATCCTCTCCGGTGACACAGGAGGCCCGGCCAACACAGTCCATTCACAGTGACTTGACCAAACCAGTGGCCACTCAAGCTGATCTTGGTATGATTTCAAGAACACAAGCTAAATATTCATTATTATTACAGATTATGTTACAGATAAATTGGACACACATTTCCCTATCACTAAACTCTAATTAAAAAGTGTATTTTTTCTAATATTTTAATATAATATATATATATGTATATATTATATATATATAATAAAATAATAAATGTTAATAGGAATGTTAACAATACATTAGTGACACTAAAATAACACGTTTTTATAATAAATAACTTTTCTACTTGACCTCAAATGTACAGTATTTTTTTCATCCATACACAAACACACACACACTATAACTTGTAAATTACTCAAATAAACGTTTGGCTTTTCTCATCTTTGGAAATTCATAGTTCAAAAATGCTTACATAAAAGCAAAGGGTGTTTTTCTTTTGTTGTTTTTTTTTTTCGCTTTTTTTATCTCATAATTTGCTTTTGTTTTCAGTTAATCTGGTCATAATAATTGTGCCAACCATTCTGCTTGTGGTCCTGCTTCTTGTGGGAATCTGCTTGGTTAAAATGCTATACAAGTAAGTCAGTTTTATTGTGTTTTTTAATTTGCCAAATTTGTTTATATTTTCCCTGAAGTCCTTTTGCAACCATACTTTTATGCCTTTTGGAGATCTCTGTAAGACCTCTGTAATGATTACCTAACCTTCAGTGTGTACAAGCATAGTAAATAGATCCGTGTTTATTTTCATGTTGACTTGAAATCTGAAAATGCGAAAGTTAAGACTGTTTTATCTGTATTCTCCATGTTGTGTCTAACGTGAGAGGTAGGTAGAGTCCCATATGTAACATTCATTGAAGCACAGCCAGCTTATCTCAGCTCAGTTTTTAGTCTTGTTATCAAACACAGCAGACACAGTCTTGGCATCACGTATGAACATGCTCCGGTGGTTCCCAGCCTGCCCTAATAGATACCACAGCCACTGGTGTCAATAAAAGCTGATACGAACAAACCCTGTGTGGCCTGTTGTGATTCCTCAGCAACACATTACAGCGGTGTTTGGATTCATGAAGAATGAAGAGATTGAGGGCCGCGGGGGATAAAGGGGCGTTGAGGGTCAAAGGTCAGTGTCAGGAGATGCGCCAGCTGCATTAGTCCCCCGAGAGAGAGCGCTCAGGGACAGAGAGATTGTGGGGAAATGAGGATGAATGAATGGAAAGCTCTTATGGAGGAGTTTCAAGGGAATTGTTAGGCTTCTTCTCTTGTTTAAGACCGATGAAGGTGGTGAGAGACCCTAGATTTTGCCACCTGTGTTTCTGACACTGATATTTTTCATTGTCTCACAGTAAGAAGACAAAGGAGAAGACATATGGCTCTGCGAAGACACATACAGGTAAAACAATGGCAATCTGTTATAAACACCAAAGCTGTTGTTTCTTCAGTGGAACACACAGCAAGGTTTCATAAAATGTTCAAACTGCACTTTTAAATAAAATGAGTATTGATATAGAGCAGTTTTGTCGTAAACAAGATCGCTATAAAAGACGCTCATATGCTATATACTATATATATTCTGAAATTGTTTCCTAACTTTTTATGAAAAAACACTTTGCTTAAAGCCTTTGTGTATGATAGATTTATAAAGGGTTATTAAAGGGTATAAGGCATTGTAGTTATTCATGATGTGCATTGTTCTACATTAAATCCTGTTATAATTATTTACAACAAGACATGAAATGATTATTGTAACTGTAAACTGATATGTGATATAATTTATTGACTGTGGTTACAGTTATTAATTGAGATTGAGCAGTGCATTGTAAGGTGCATTGCAGGCCATAATTAAAACTTCTTGCCTATTGCATTTTATATATATATATATATATATATATATATATATATATATATATATATA
>JAUMHI010000065.1:18873650-18888496 GCA_032359435.1 Enteromius unitaeniatus
TAAAACACACTTTTCAGTATTTAATTTTATATATATATATATATATATATATATATATATATATATATATATATTTATATATACACACACACAAACTTATTTAATTATATACTAATTCACTTTTTAATGCCATGCGGACATCAAGGCTATTTTCATGGTGATCTCTGCATAAATTATCCCTTTTTTGTATTATTAAAATATGAAATATTGACAAGCGAGTAAAATTTTAGGGAAATGTGTAAACTATAAAAAAAAAACAATGCAAAATTCTAAGTTTTGTTTTCATTGTGGTAAAATATGACCTAGATATCTCTACAACAAAGCTGAGCCCAAAATTCATTCTAGATGAACTAGATGGCACCTTTCCACTTCGGTTCTTGGACTGTTAGTAACGTAAGCAAAGAAAATAAAAGTACGTGAATGTGCCCCGTTGGTAAAACCCGCTGTGTGCACAGCAGGAAGTAGCATCATCCTGTTTCCCTTTGCTTTGTAGCAGGACAGGATCACACTAAGCTAAAACGGAGAAGTTAAAAACAATGTGCATACAATTTTGAGCAAACGGTAATTCACTGCTATACTCATCTACTTCCGTACAAGAGAAGAAGTGTGAATGGTTAAAGTAGAAGCCCTACATTTGAGCTCATTTTCAGCTCACCTACAGAGGGTTACACAAAAGAGCAAGTCGAGAATCAAAACTCATATCAATCCATCCAATCACTTTACTCATCTACGTAAATATTCGTTTTGTCCCCTTGAGTGTTTCTGTACAAGAATAAACCAAGATGGTGACATACATATGCAAACAATCCTTTGTGACCACGAGTAACAGTATGTCCTCTTTCCTCAGTGTTTTTCAGTGGTTCATCCATCTCCAGTGGACGTCAAAGCAGTCTGTTCTCCAAACGGCATAAAACAAGAAGAATCTGGTATGTTACATATTATACATGTGCAGTCTTAATCTCTTTCTGGTGTCTCTTTCTCTTCGACTGATGCTCCTCTCTCTCTCTCTCTCGTCTCCAGGATCTAGGAGGAGCTCTCTGCAGACTCTGCTGTCTTGGAGGTCTTGTCGTCTGAAGGACTTTCACTGGACAAGGCAGCATCACCATTCTCTGTTCTGTTGTTCACCAAGTGCTTGCCTACAGCTTTAAGGAGAAAAAAAAAAATTGGATCAACTTCTAAATTTTCTTTGAACCATTACGCTTTGGTTTTTATGATTAAATGGCTGCCTATAATAAAACGATATCATTACATACAGTCATATGCATAGTTTGAGGCTTTTTTTTTTTAAACATTATACTTTTATTAAACCGATTAAAAGTTACAGTTAAGATATTTATGAATTCTGTTATACAAAACTTTTTATTAATCAAAAAATACTAAAAATGAGCATAAGATACCTCTTTCAAAAACTTTTAAACTGTAGTGTGTTTTTTAAGCTAATAATTTGATAAAAGTTAAAACTTTAATAATACATTTAATGTTAATATTACTTTTTATTAATACATTTACATTAATTCATATTTATGTCTTATTGCCTGCATCAAAAATAAAAAAAATCTAATTAATAAAAACTTACAATACAATATTAATGTGTTAATATAAACAACCATTAATAGACAATGTAACATTGTAAGCTGAAATAGAAAAATGGCACAATTATAACTTTACATAGATTATTTATTTATATTAATATTTATTACTTTTACTTTATTATGTTATTTATTCATATTTATTGCCTTAGCATCAAAGATAAATAATTTATTCAATTAATTACAATGCAAAATTAATTGACTATATAACAGTGACTATATTCATGGCAAGAGGAAACATTTCAATTTTACAATTCTACAATTCAGTCGTATGAATCATTTCGAAATGTGAAAATAAGAACAATTATATAGTGTTTTTTAGCTTAATGCATGACAAACCTTTTAAAATGATGGAATAACAGTGTATTTACAGTGTATGAATAAATATTGTACAAACTGTTGCTTGGAAGAAAATGAATGGATTCAGTGCACTTGCCTTGTAGGGAAGCGGAGTCGGCAGTGCCATTATTGTGACTGGCTCCTGATCCCTCCTCCAGCTCGTCCAGGTACAGACGGTAGCGGTGTCCGCTGTCATCTTCATACTCCACGTTCTCATCATCAGAGTCCACCTCTGGAGCCACGTAGACCACCTCAAACTCAATTTCTCCCCTCTGCAGCAAAAAACAACAACTGTGAAAATCTGAGAAGCGTGTGTATAAATTTGAGTTCTGTTTGTTATGTGAGGTAAGTATAACCTTTGGTTGCTCACACAGAGCTATTGTATAATAAGGCTGTCAAATCAAAATTCAAATCTAAAATATAATAACTGAAATTATACCTACATCTACGATGCTGAGTTGTACAGATCCTGTTTACATCAAAACCCCAACCAAAAGTTTTTTCTCCCCTAATTAAAATGATGCCTTTTAAATTAGACTATAATTTGATTATTGATAATATTTAAGTGCAAGCCCTATTATATGACTTCAGAAGACTTGAGTCACATAAACCACTTATGATTTCTCTATGATGCATTTTCTGAGCCTGACAGACATCCTCATTAGCTTTTATTAAATTGAAAAGAGCGCACACCTTTTGTACTCAATTAAAAAAAGAAGTCAGATGAGTTTCTAGTAACCGAAGTGTGAAGAAATGACAATGTTTGGGTGAACAATTCCATTAAACTATTGGTCATGAAACCTCACAAGCTCAATGACAGAGCATCTTAACCCTTGGGAGGTTCTCTGCAGGTGTTAGGAAGGGATTGAAACAAGGTTATAATAATAAGGTATAGGTCACACGGTAAGCCTCGTCTGACAGGCCCCTCACCGGGCTGCAAACTAAACCGTGTGTGTCTCTCACCTGCTGTGAGAGGATGGTGACGGCCTCTTTGTGCTTTGCATCTCTTAGGTTGATATTGTTGACGGCTAAGATGGCATCTCCCACATGCAGCCCTCCGCAGCGCTCTGCAGGCTGGGTGGGGTGGATTTCGGAGATGAGGATGGGAACGCCGTGCTCTTTCCCTCCCTTTATTAAAAAGCGCACATCAAATCAGGACTTTGATCTTGGAACATAAAGTGATTCATCCTTTGTAACCAGATGAATTAGCCTGCGCATAAAATCAAAGGATGAACTCACGGTAATAGAGATGCCAAGTCCTTCATGATCTTCTTTGGTCAAAACCACTTTGCGTATAGGGCCGACTCCTTGAGTCTTTTTTAGAGAATCTGTGTCCTGCAGAGGTATAGTAGAGAGGATATAATCAAGTAAACACCATATTTATTTATTGTGCATATAAATAATTTAGCTTGTTTCATTGACTATTATATTATTTATATTGTGGCATTATTTTAATATTTGGAAATAGTATAGGTGGAAAATCTTGTGACTGGCATTATATAATATACGGAATATATTTAAGTATATTCAAATAATATATTTTTAAAGACTACTACAAGTCATTATTAATTTTTAAATATAACAATTCTTACTTTTATATTTAATATATCAAAAACATTTAATTTAAAATACATAAGTCAATATGGACATTTAAATACATTTAAAAGATGATTAAATATTCTTTTTTAGATTAATTTTAGTTTACCTTTTTATAGTTTAATGCAAGTTAAAATAGTATATTAATGTAAAGTTATTAATATACTACTACTGTTTTTGTACAGTTTAAGTTATTTTAGTTCTTAAGACTAAACAAACAATTTTTTTATTTGAAGTAATTATTTACAAAACAAATAATCACAAAAAAAATAATAAATGAATTCATATCAGATATAAGACGTTTTTAACATACATCAAATTTTACTTTGATATATCGTCAAGTAAACTACTTCACCTTTTTACCGTGTGTTTATCACGTAAACAAAATTGAATGTGCCATCTTACATGCCCCACAGGCGATGGCAAGGGTTTTTTGGGATCATTGCGCCCCCTGCAGGCTCGGATCACTGTTTTGTGGCGGTGCAGGTGAATCTCAGCTTCAAGTTGGTTCCACAGCTTATCATGAGCTGGTCCTTTCATGTCTCTCCCGAGCAACTGGATCTGCTGCACCCTGAATAAAATAAAGCATTCCGGCTTAAACTGGCACCAAGAACTTTGAGAAAGATATCATCACATGAAACCCAAATAATGCTCAGACAGAACAGAAGAACAGTGCTGTCCCTTACCTCCCCGCCAGCTCTTTGTCCAGATACTTGGCTGCCAGTCTGGCGCCGTACACCTCAGCCTGTAGTACCGCGATGTGCCTGCGGAGGGCCTCGTTCTCCTTCTTCAACATCTTCACCTCTGCCTCCAACTTGGCCTCCTTCACTTTTTCTTTCTTACTGGCCTCCAGTTCCTTCTCCTGTGACATGTAATCAAACAAAGAAAAGAGGTGAGCAGTTATGCGCCAGACCTCTGACCATGTATTTATACTGATGTACGTCTGTTAATAACAGCCCCATCAAATCTCTGTCATTAACCGCCTTTTTAACATGCTGCCCAATAGGACAAGAGACAGAAGACCAATGTCACCACAAAAACTACAACTTCACAACAGTGCATATGACGAGTAAGGTGAGATCACAGGACAAACAAACACTCCAGCTTAAACATACCACTAAACGTGTGCACATTAATGCTGTCAAACCACTAATCATATTCAAAATAAGTTTGTAAACATGATACATGTGTGTGCTGTGTATATGTATTATGTATAAATAAATGCACCCGCATACAGCATATATTTATATTCATATTATTTGTATTGCATTATAAATATATTTCAGATGTAAACAAACATATCTTAAATATATACATGCATATGTGTGTGTATTTATGTACATATATCATGTAAATCTGGATGCAATTAATCGTGATTGTTTAACAGCACTAGTGTACATACCATAGAATTGTAACAAATGGATTTATTCCAAGTTGTAATATACAACGTATCATTTGCGCATGTTTTTAAGACAGGCTATTTTAAGCCATGGACGAGCAATCAGCTGTGAAAAATAACTCGTTACACTATATGGCTGTGTGGTTTCTGAACGCTGTCAGAGGCACGGGCACATGAAGATGGTGACCATACAGTTGTTTTTGCAGCTTTAAGGGCCGGTTTCCCAGATAGGGATTAGATTAAACCAGGACTAGACCTTTGCTAGTTTAGGACATTTTATTTTTTTTAAACAATGGCAATAATGTATTTTAAAGATATCTCAGTGCAAGCTTTTTCCAGTTTAGACAGCTCTTAACATTTATTTTAATCTAGGACTAGTCTTAAACCCTGTTCGGGAAACTGCCCCAAAATGCCACTTTTATGTTATGTAAGAATCCTCATAAACACAATAATTTAGGTCTTCAGTGAAAGCGAACAGATGACAGACAACATGCATAACAGCATATTGGATCTGGGCAGCTCTTAAAGTGACAGCAGTGTAATATTCCTGGTGTGCACAAATGAATATTTAATATTCCAAATATTCATTTGTGCTAATAAAACAACAAAAGAGAGAAAATCTCACTGCTTTTGTCTATATCACTTTTGAAACCGTAATAATAAGAAATATTTAATTTACACAGTGAATAATATGCAGTGTTATTATACATTTGATTACTATATACAGTGAAAGTAGAGCTGTACATTTTGTCCTGTTGCTTGTAATTAGTTTCTTTGTTTACTTGTCGTCAGTGAGCTTGAGGTTGTTTTTTTTATTTAGGATAGTATTATTTTATTTTATTGTATTATGAAATTTGTACGATATAAAGATTTTGACATCAAAATTAATTAAATTTAAATGTTATGATATATATATCATTATTAATATCATTAAATAAAATGACTTTTATGGTGATAAAAGATTTTGGTCACATCTCTAATAAAAGTTTACCAGTAGTGTGAAATGAAGCCACTTGAATGGCATATCTTCATTTGTTACAACTCCTGGAGTGAAAAAAAAGACGCATCAAGCATTAAATATGCACCAATATTGACCTTCAGGGCTGATTTCGATCAGCTTGTATCAGTGATTAAAGGTGCGGTCATGTTAGCCATATTTCAGTGAAATTTTGCAGGTATAAAAGGTGTATTGTAAAAGTTTAACAAGTCATTGTCAAACAAAGCAGCTTTCTCTTCATTAGTGTGATGAATTTGACAAAAATCCGTGAAGGAAGAGTTTCGTTCTCACGCGAAAGTCAAGAACACGTGGATACCGCTTACAAAATTTCCCTCAGCACTGGTAAATGACCACACCTTAACAGTATGTGGTGGCCGATACAGATTCTTTTACTTTTTCAGTTGGTTTAGTTTTCCAAGGTTTCAGCGAATACTGTATCGGCTACCAATATATCACACACCCCTAGCAGTTAATCTACAAGGACACATAACTAGGGATGGTTAAAACAGACAGCAGCAGCATTAACGGAGGGGAAAAAGTGGAGTTAGACAGGACACACATGGACTCAAAACAATTCAGAACTTACCTTGTCCTCCACCGAGGGAACAGGCTTAAGATTGAGAAGAAAAAAAGAGGGTCAAAGGTTAAAGAGGCAGGGTTAAACAGAAAGGCCGGTTACAGAAGCATCAACGTTCGTCCTTACATCATTAGGGTTAAGTCAGGAAGACACAGAGCAGAGTGCCAACCCGACCAGAGCCTGTTAGTGTTCATTACCGCTGATTATACAAAGACACAGCTATTACCACGCCATCAAATGTCACAGCGACGCTACGCAGTCAAAAGTATGTAGACACATGTACTAATTAGTGGACTGAGCTATTCCAGCCACCCAGTTAATGACGACTGGATGAACTGAAGCATACAGCAATGTAATCTCTGTAGTCGTTTTGTCAGATTTACACCCTTGGCTATTCTAAGTAATGCTACAGTGAAGTGAAAAAGTCTAGGAGCGATGGCAGGTCAGCCACAGAAGCTCACAGAAAAGAACAGGACAGTGAATTCTGAAGCGTGAAATGCACAAACACTAGTTTTAAGCAAATGCAGACTTGGTGAGGAAAACACACTTCTTTCAAATTATATTTTTTATTTTGCATGTTCATTTTTACATTTAGATTGCCTTAGCCATGACCTAACACTCTATATAATCTTTAAAAACACTAATAACTTAGTAACACTTGTAACAGGTTGACATGCATTAAAGGTAAAACAATTTTTTTCCATGCAATTTTTTTTATTACATTATTTATATATATATGCAGTGTTTCCTAGCTTTTAACCCTTTACATGCGGCAGCTAGCTGCAAAGAATTGATTTAGCATTTTCATTCAGACCAACGTAAAAATCAAGTTTTCCCAGGTCTGCATGGGCGGCCAATATGCTCGACATTAACATGATGTGATAATGGCTTGGGATCCGTTTTAAAATGACTCGTTTCAATAATTCTCGTTTTGAAAGACAATAGCTCTATACGGCAATTTAAAACTTAAAAACAGGTAGGGCACTAATAGGGTTATTTTAATATGCTCAAAATAAATTATAATGACAATTATCAATGATTTTTAAATAAGAGTTCTTCATTCAGTTTAGTTAGCTTTTATGGTTTTATTTGTAATTTATTTAGACAAAATCTTGTTGGTTGTTGGTTTTAAGAAGAAAATAGTTAGCAGCTTATCAGCCATTTGCACACAGTCTAACATGGAATATGCATGTTCACAAATACCGATGGTTTTCAGTGATTGACAACTAAACCTACAGCACACAACTACAGTCTATGGTTGGTTTGCTAAATGTCATCACAATAGTACTGTACACAAAACAGGCTGCTGGTTCGTCTAGCACTGGCTTTCAATCCTGTTCCTCGGGACCCACTGCTCTGCACATATTGCATGTCTTCCTGACATCCTCATTTAAGTTCATGGAGCTCTTTCATGGAGCTGATGATCTGAATCAGGTGTTTAAATTAGGGAGACATACAAAACGTGCAGAGCTGTAAACAAGTTTTAAAACCGCTGGCTCTAGCAAAACGTTTTAGATGGGTCTGGAAGAACTTGATCGGCCTGCTAGAAATCCCACTCTACTAGTTAGTCTAACATCACTTTTAGGCCTGACACTTCATCAGGGTGATATCAAATGAAAAGCTTTCCCAAAAGAGTAAAGGTCATTGTAACGCTTGAATCATTATACAGTAGTTTTGAAAAGAGATGTTTCGGGATCAGGTGTCCACATACTTTTGACCACATAATGAGTTAAAGATCTAGGTGGCCTTAATGCCAACATATCTAGGTGTCCTACAAGCCAATTTTCAGTAACTCATCTGGATATGAACCTAGTCTTGTTATATTTGTAGGAATCTGTTGCTGTGCCTACCATCCTGTCCTTGATGGAGTCAGAGTCGACCGCCTGTCCACCTTTGGCTTGGAGTTTGAGCTGCATGGCGTGAAGTTGAAGAAGTTGTTCATGGACCTCCTTCTCCACCACAACCTTCTCTGCCTGGACATCTGTCAGCTCCGACCGCAGGTCCACCAGCTGAGCCTGAAGCATACACACACACAGATTATGACTAACCATCATGCTCAGTAGTGTCTGCGTATGAAGTATTGACCACCCTTCTCCAATCCAGAATAGAGCAGACATACAAAAATATAAAGTATGAAAAAGGAAGACAATTGTTTAACCTGCAATTAGTAAAAAAATCTCCTGGTATGTTGAGCCATAGTGACTGTGAGAAAAACTGGAGCTTGACTTTAGCTTGCAATGGTCCTTTTAAAAGAACAGATCATCCAAAAATAAAAACTGATTTTAAACTATCCCTTTAAATATCCTCTTCCTAATATTTCTGCTTCCCTTTAGAAGAACATGCTCTCATCTGACACACTCAATAACAACCACAGCCGCGAGTGAATAATGACATCCCATTCAGCATCGGAAGGCCTCGCCATTAAAAAAACAGCTCAACCCTCCAGCATCTCAGCCTCTTAGGAAGGCAAACTGCATCAAGGACAGATATAGACGCCCTCTCATAGAAAAACTACTCATTTATTTATGCGCCTAATCTCTGCTGGATAGCCAAGGTTAGCTGAGGGACTCTCATATTCAGCGAGGGAAGGTTTATTTATCTGTCAAGAGTTGTTCTGAAACAAGAGTGGTTAATCTGAACCCAATGCCAACGGCTGCTTAGAATACTTCAGATTCACAGCCCCACAGTCTACTTTAAAATTGCTAGTAGTAAGTCTATATACTCTTTAACAACACTTCCACTAGCAAAACCAAATATCCTTCCTTTACATTAACAAAGTAACAAAACCTGACACAAGGGATAGCACCAAAATACCTCAAAGGAGTTCAAGGAGTGCGATGCAGCCTAAAACTAGAGAAAAATGCCTTACTGTTTCAAGCCAAGGCAGAAAGGGTGTTGGTGCAGATTTTTGGGTGGATCCTTCGGAAGATGACATCACAGATGTAGATTTTTTAGTCAGCATGAAATCAATTCTCCCCATTTATTTTCTTCATGACCAATCCCTATAACAAATCCTTGTTCTTTTCAGCAGTGCATTACATTATGCTAATTGTCTGACAATGTTGAATGACAATGACAGTTTCATGTTGACTATAAGTAGTAATGATGCGTTTTATTTTTCAGACACCAGTGTTAAGCGTTCAACTAAGTACCATGTAAATGCACAGCATGTGAAAACACAGCTACTCCACATAAAACCGAATTTAAAAATACTGCAAAAAATATATATAAGCAATAATGCAATATATTGGATGATTGCATGACCAACCGTCCCTATTTTTTTTTTCAGACAAGTACTATGTTAATACCATGGTATCATTTGAAGTATCATTGAAATAGTACCTTAACATGTATATAAATACCATGAAATGGTACCATTATGTTATAATAGCACGCCACCATATCTTTTTAAGAACTGGAAGCTGTCACACGCAGCTCTCCTCTTGTACAGCAGGGAGTTTTTAATCAAGCTGTGTGTTAATCTGGCGGTGAAGAGGTAGGTGTATGTGCGACCTCCTCACCTGCTAAACTACCTTTTGTGAAAGAAATTCGGCCTCCCACAAAAATACATCGGTGAGTCAGTGCAGTTAAGAACATCTCCTGGACGATTCATTTCCCAGGTGGAAGATAATACAGCTTTTCAAATTGGACTGTGAGCTTTGATAAAGAGCCATTAACAGATTTGAAAAGTGGTGGGAAAAGCAGATTGCCCGAGCTGGTCTCCTGAGAAACCTATATCTGCCAGCACACAGACAAGATGCCAATTATCTGCGTGATCTGTGTGATACCGGTGGAGCTCAACAGCAACAATATTTAATACAAATATGACCTGGCACATAAGTGCATGTTATGCTGCCGTTAAAGTTCAGGGATCATTCATTTATGTGATGCACCGCAGTCAGTTTAAACCGAGTGACCGGTGTCTGGTATTGACTGACTAAGCAGGTCTAACAGGTTTTTATACGCTGTCCTCCTAGTTTTCTGACTCCTCGGTTTGCACCGTATGCAAAGCATTTCCCGTGAATGACGAAATCTGCTCTCAAACTGGCAACTTTTGTGTTTGTTTATGCAGCTGACATCCAAATGCCGTCATCTGTGTCCAGAGAACAATAAAACACAACATCCAGTGTACATAAAGTGACAAGTAGTTTGAAGGGTGACATAACAGGCCATTCAGTGCCGTGAGTTCATCTGATAGCAATATTCGGCCCACACGGTTTATTTTGACAATACCAAGAAGCTGATTTTTCAAATTTTGCCTATTCATATTTAAAACTATTGCTCTAAATATGTGCAGGACTCATGTCAATCCCCACATCTTGCTCTGCGTACACGTTTTGATCGGCCTGTTGGGTTTATTGCCTTACTTATTGACCAAAAGCACCGCGTCTCAAATTTGAAGTAATCTTTGAAGTTGTGCTATGTGGAATGAAAGGCGTTATTAAAACAGAACAGCAGGGTTCAAGTTTACAATTCAGAATGCAAAAGAAGCACTTTTGCAATCTATACGATTTCTAACAATACAGAACTAATTAAAATCCATGACTTTTCCAGGATTGGAGATTGCACTTCCTGACATTTGCAAGCTTTTTAAGATCATGGGAATCCCGAGGCTTTTAAAAAGTATATATTTGGTAATAAATGCTTCATTTATGCACCAATGCTATACGTTTACATAGTATTTTTGTTTTGTGCAGATTAGCCATAAAACATTTAGCTAAATGTTCATAACAGCATTCATAAGAACCTATTTATATAGTGGCTTTTATTTAAAACTAAATAAAAGGCAGTTATTAAATAGTAACAGCCATATTATCTGTTCCATGTAAGTAAATAAAAAAAATATCTTCGACTAGAGACTTTGTAGATGAATAGCCAACTGTCTTCCTCACCTCTAGTTTGTGGTTGAGCTGAAAGATGGTTTGGGATTTATGACACAGCTGAGCAAAGCATGAACTCAGGCTGGTCATTTTCTGACGGCCCTCATATGTGATATCAGCCTGATCCGGGTCGATCTCTCCCAGCAACAGATCCACATCCACAAACGCCTTGTCAAACTCCTTCTCCAGCACCTCCAGCCATCTGAACATGGACATACCGGAGCCGGGAGCAGCGGCCGGACCGGGAGAGAGGGCCGAGCCCGGAGATACAGCACCGCCAGCGGACGCAGACATGTTTAACACAGATTCAAAAACAACACTCAGATAACCTGAAGTGTAGTCCTTCACTCGGCGCGATCACTCGTCGATTAGGTTATATTAACAGCAGTCTTCTGGCGTGACAGAGAGTGAGAGGGATGTTTTGTTGGCGTGTTTTCCGTGCTCTCATCTGACCAGGAAATCCGAGAGCGAACCGATCAAGCGGGGCTCGATTAGTCTGGTCTGCCACACGATGGCGCTCGTCAATGAAGAAAGCAGTCGATAGAAGAGAGATTCGATTACCGAGCGCTTCTACATATAAACAGTACACATAATTTACTAAAACAAAATAAATGAAATAAATAATATGAATGAAATAAATAAAATAAAATAATGAAATAAAACGTTACCTGAAATAAAAAATAAAGTTTAATCAAAATAAAACTACAACTACAGCATTTTAATTTAGTTTAACTTGATAAAATAATTTAAATGTATATATAGCCTATATATATATATTTGTGTGTGTGGTTTGTGTGCTAATACTTCAATTGTGTATGATATAATGTGTGCTAATCGTGTATGATATCATATTTATCTAAAAAAGCTGATTTTTCATTATTTGCTGCACTACTTAAAATTGGTTTTATTAACAAAAAAACATACCAAAAACTAAATAAATAAATACAAATGTAATGAAGTCAATAAATGTGAGAAGTATTTTAAACCCAGTAGTCCAAAATATAAAATAGGTTTTTAGGTTTTAAAACTTTAGTTTGTAAAGTTAATATTACTGGGTGCCAGAAATACGTTTGTGTAACAGAATAGCTTTTAAATAGTTCATCAGCAAGTTTACATCTGCAAACAGACGGGACACACTACTGCCGAAACGCAAGTTCCTTGCTGGTGTCGAGTTTTGTTTTCTACCCAAGATAATGATCTCAGCCATTGTTCCAAATAAAGCAGAGGAGTCTTCTTCTCACAAGCATGAATCTGCCTGAGCTATTTAAGCCTCAGATGCTCAAAATGCTGCTTCAGCACAGATGTGTGACACTGTTTTTTCAGAATGATGAATTTTTCTGTGTGTCTTACTCTACAGTCAAAATGGCAACTGCAGCCACGTCTGTCCAAAAAACTGCATCTGTGAGCATACAACATCAGTGCAGTGTTTCCGGGCTCAGACTGTACCTCTGTTCAGCTCAAACAACCTGGAGTACAATCACCTCAAAGAGCTGAAGGTCATTTGTTTGTTCTTTTTTTAATGTTTGCTATTATTTATTTATTCATTCATTCCGATGAAAACTTTGTTGTTATTGTTGGTAATTTTCCACTACTTTGAAATGTGTTACATTATACATAAAATTGGTTATCAATTCATAATTTTAGAATGTCTTTTTTTATAACACCTATGTACTGTAATTGTTCTTTAATTGTATTTATTTATTAATTTTTTTTACATTATATTGGCAGGTTTTAATGACCTTTTTATTTTGTTAGTCTTTATTTTTTTATAGCCTGTTGTATTTGTTGCTTTTAAACAAGTTGATTTATTTACTTATTAATACCCAATAATTTCTGTTATTTACCATTTATTTATTTATTTTAATATCCTGTTTTATTTTGAAATGTCACATTACAGGAGTAAAATTTGTAGTGAATTTGAAAAATTCAGTATACCTTTCTATTATATTTTTAGTATATTAGTTTATATTATTATTAGTAGTAGTATTTTTTTATTTTCATAGTCATTTTAAACATTTATTTATTTACTAATTAAGTAATTGACTGATTTAATAAATTTTTTTTTTTTTTTTGTATGGTATCTTTCCTAATCTAAAGTTTTAATTATTATTATTTATGTGTTCTCATTGGTTGATTTTAAACAGATTGTGTTGTTTCTAGGTCAGAGATTTTTCTGGTCTGCCAGGCCTTGAAGAAGTCATTCTGTCCTCTTGTGGGATCGAGCAGATTGACGCCAATGTGTTCAGACCTCACGTGTTGTTAACAACTCTAGACCTTCAGAAAAACAAGTTGAGACAGCTTCCTCGCGGCCTACCCTCTGGCCTGGAGATCCTCTATTTGGGCCACAACAGGATACACAGCCTGCAAGAGTCGGCCCTGGAGGGCCTCAAGAAGCTGCGGGTCCTGAACCTTCAGAATAACCAGATTAGCACCCTACGCGCAAACCCACTAACATCACTTCAGAGGCTTGAGTGTCTTTATCTGGATGGAAATAAAATCGAATCAATACACGGTGCTCCCAAGTTGCCTTTTCTCAATTTGCTTATCGTGGGAAGCAACAGGATCTCGTCCATATCATCAACGTTCTTCTCTTCACTACAGTTTCTAAAAACGTTAGACTTGTCTTCAAACCGCCTCACCAAAGTCCCTCACGATCTCCCTCGGTCTCTGGTTCATTTAAACTTGGACAGGAATCAGATCCGATTGCTGAGGAATCGTGGCATGTCCCAGCTTCGCAACCTCATTAGCCTTTCTGTCAGCTTTAACAGGCTGGTGTCGGTGGATGGGGGTCTTCGCCTGCCTAATCTGTCAGTGTGTGAGTTGGCAGGAAACCAGATACCAATGCTGCCTGCTAGATTGACCTCTAAACTGGAGAAGCTGGACTGCAGGCAGAACAATATTCAGGAAGTCACTTTCCAACAGCTTGCAGGAATGAAACTTCTGAAACATCTCTTTTTTAGAAAACAACTCCATCCAAAACTTTGAAGCTAATGCCCTGAGAAACGGCATTCAACTAACCAGCCTAGCATTAGAACAGAATCTGCTTTCCGCTATTCCTCATGGGTTTGGGCATTTTTTCTTAACTTAATGTATTGGTATTCATTTGATTTCCTCTGACATAAACTAAAAGACAATCTGTGTTTTTAGTATAATTCAAATAATAGCTTTTATTAACATTTCGATATTAATATTAATTAGCATGATTAGTAATATTTAATATAATATAACTTTTGAATTGTTTTTACATAGTTACATTTTATTTTATTTGAGGTTATTTATTAGTTTGTGCATTTGTTTATTTATGTATTTATTTTTGAGTTTATGCATTTGTTTACACGTTAATTTACACATTTATTTATGAGTGTATGCTTATATTCATTTATTTAAGCTTTATTTATTTATGCATGTATTTACAGACTTTTGTATAGTTTTTACACAGTAAAATGTTATTTTATTTCTTTTTTAGTTT
>JAUMHI010000065.1:18897270-18921809 GCA_032359435.1 Enteromius unitaeniatus
AATCGGATTCAGTGATCTATGCTAAGCTACAGCTTAAGGTGCTACCGCCAGACCAAGAGATCGGCTGAACAGTAAAAAAATGTTTTGTGAGGCATTATTAAAATCAATTTTAAAACTCATAACATATTTACTAGTGTGTTTCTGAATTATTTATTTGATCTCCACCTGTAGCTCCATGCCGTCCCACGTAGACGTCTCTTACGAAGACCTGTTCGGTGCTCTGCAGTGCTATGCGACGTGCGAGCAGCGGTTGGGCAAGTGAGGATCAGTCCGCAGAGGGCAGAAAAGATGGAACTGAACGAGCGAGAGGGGATGGAGGGGGTCCGTCCCTCTCTTCATGTTTACAGTACAAGCACTGGAGCTTCAGCAACCTGCTGCTGCTCTTCTCTGCCCGGATCATCTCTGCTCTTCTCTCTCAAGGCCTGCCGGGCGTCTCTCTCTCTCTGTGTGTGTGTGTGTGAGAGTGTGATTATACTTGTGCGTTTGTGTATGTGTATGTTTCCCATGAGTAACAACACGCAGAAGAAGGACTCAAATGCTGCCATGCAAGCAAGCAAGTCGCTCGAAGAGCTTGGAAAATTAAATTTACCGTTTTTTTGTTTTTTTTTACCCGTATTTCTTTGGCCACTTTGGAATAGTTCGTAAGGTGCACTGAAGTCTTGCAAAGCAAATGAGAGCCACCGGAGAGCGAATGCGCTTCTTGCTGCACAGCTGCTTTCGGATGGCGCGGATGTGCAAGGTTTTTCTATTTGGATGAATCTTCTGCATGCCGGATCTGTCTTATTGCAACGTCACGTTTCCATTAAGGCTATACAAGCGCGCTGTAAATGGTTGTGTGTGTGTTATTTGGAATTTGAATGTGACACAAATGACATTAATTATCATTAAACCCTGAAATTTGTAATTCTAAGTGCGTAAATCACCCCCCCCCCCGAAAGCTCTCGCTGTTTGTAATGGCTCGTGGCGCTAATTATGTTTTTATTCGATTTTTATTTGTCATCAGTAAATATTGTTCCGTTCAGGAGTCTGTTGTTTTTCTCTGTCGATATCTCTATGGATCAGAAATGTTTTGCATTAATATTTCGTGAGATCCGTGATTGTTTTTGTTTATATATTGCCACAGGCTTTTCATGGCTCTGTTCAGCACAAGAAAAAGTCTTAAATGTGTAATTCATGGGTTGCCGTTGGAAGGGTGGGTTTGTTGGTGTCCAGCGTGAATGTAAAATAAACGTTACTGAATCCTTTAACTGTAGTTGTGTTTAGAGTGGCATTGATTCTTCTGCGGTGGAGTGGAAATGAAAAGAGGAATGATTTTCTGTTGCAGCTTCACTCTCACACTTCTTGCTTCTGACTGGTGTGCTTTTTTTTTGTTTTGCTTTTGCTTGTGTGTATCTCATCTAACAGTTCTTCATCTGGCTGGCACTTTTATCCAAAGTGACCTGCGTTCAGGCTATATATTTTATCACTGTGTTCCCTGGAAATTGAACTCAGGACATTGGCATTTCTAGTGACATGCTTTAGCAGTCACAGGAACTCTGTACTGGTATATTGGATACTTCCTGAATAATAATTCTACAGTAATTCAGCTTTTCGTCTATAAGGTTCACATATACTGCCACACAAATGTTTGGGGTTAAATGGTTTTCCTAATGTTTATTTGAAAGTCTCTTATTCTCTAAAGCTGCATTTCATTTTGACTAGAAAACACAGTAAAGCTGTAAATATTGTGAAATATTAGTACAGTGTAATGTCATTTATTCTCTTTATCAAAGCTGAATTTCAGCTAAATTACTCCAGTCTTCAGTGTCACATGATGCTTTAGAAATCATTGTCGATTTGCTGCTTAAGAAATATTTTTAATCAGTGTTTCAGCTTAGTGTTTTTTTTTTCTGAACACTGCTTTATTTTTTGCTACAGATTCCTTAATAAATGTTGTTTTTAATAAAATTGAATGAAAAATGAATTTTAAATAAATATTTTATAACATTGTAGATGTGTTTGCTGTCAGTTTTCATCAGTTCTATTTATTGTTAAAAAACCTGACCCCAAACATTACATTAAAACCACTTCATTAATCATTCATATTTATTATAAAATTAATAATAATATTAATTTCCAGTTTTATTACATTTGCTACATTGAATGCACTGCACATTTATGATTAAATTCACTTTAAACATTTAAAATGGTTTGTTTTGATTTGAAATTTTGTAATTCTATTTAGACCATATTAAAGAATTTTAATATTAGCTATTTACCATTTATTGATCACAACAAAATTATAATATTGGTTACAATGTTAGCATTAACCAAGATATTGTCAAAATCTAATACCAGGGACAACAAACAACTGCTTTATAAACTTTTGCCAGGAATTCTTAATCAATTTTGTTTATACGCACATGTTGTTTTAAACGTGTATGACTGATTGTCTTGTGTTAATCACAAAAGTTAACCAGAATGTCTAAGAATGATCTCTGTCTGAACAATGTACAAAAAAACCATACCATACCTTGTTTTGAATCCCTGACTGAAATTAAACTTATCCAAAATTAAAAATCCAGACATTTGTGGTCACCATTCAGTAATATGTAAAAGTGCAGCCTGTTCTTTGTGCAATAAATAACTTTGTCAGTCAGAGGGGTTTCTAAGGCATGAGTAGATGGATTTACATTTTTTGGGAGAACTGTGACTTTAAAGTTACGTTCGTAAGTACTAGTAAATGTAATTGGAACATCAAAGCTGAAGGATGGGGGTTCCATGTCAAAAAATGCAGCTTCTGAAATAGTTCACACATTTAGGTCAGTGAGGACAGGAGGTGTTATGAACATCTGGGCCACCGATTACATCCTAAGACTTATTCATTGCTTCTGTCAGGTGTCGTTTACTTCTCCTTTTGAGGTAAAAGACTCTGAAAACAACTATTTTGAGAAGAAAAGGCATACCAGAAATGGTTGCCTTTGAATTTATTTGACCTTTTATTTGATGGTTCGATTTGTTGCTCAGATCTACGTCTGACGATGTTCAGAGTTACTAAAATCTGCTTTTCATATTCCTGTGATGTCACAGGAGAAGTTTCATTATGGATTGTTGCTGGGATTGAAGATAAGTCGGGTTGCATTTTTAAAAGCATACCTGCCTCAAGAGAACAGAATAATGCTGGAAATTAACATAAATTTGGCTCCAAGGCTTTAGATTTTTTGATGCAGTTTGAAATGTACAAACTAATTTGGTCTTGCGTATCCCTCGTCATCTTTAATGCATGACATCTTTTATTTGGAAAAGCTTTTCTGTATTTATTGCTATTTTTCATATCACTTAGATTTCTTTTCATGTTTTTTTCTTTTACACACAATTGCAAGCGAGAAGGTTTTATTGCCTTAAGCATCTTCGCATAGAATCTAGTTTCCTTTATTGTCCCTAAAGAGTTAATAAACGTGAGCTTTGTTTGAACTATTTCACGATCACGACTGAGCATGAAAAATACATGATGACTTTGAACTAATAAGATTGTCAAGATGTTCGGGAGTATCTGAAGAACAAGTTGTCATCATGACCTTCCTGTAATACTGGGGCAAAGAAATCTGTGTATCTGGTATACAAGTCATCCTTAAAGATGCTGGTGAGTAAATTTATGGTCCGGTATTGAACATGCCATATTAATAAATCTATATTTATTTTAAATTATTATGAAAATTACTTATGTTTGGTTATTTGTCATACTTTGATATTAAATGTACTGTATAGTGTAAACATAAAAAATCTACATATCTTATTCTAAAGGGTGGATTGTCATAATGTTTGCATCACTGCCTGACCATGACTTTCTATGTTGTCTAATGAAATGTAAACAATTTGAGCAATACAGTATCCAAATGAATCCCAAATCTTGCAGCTCTTTGGTGACTTGGTTTTACTAAAACTGCAAAATCAAACAAAGCAAACAAACCAACATTTTATTGAGCATGATGCAAGCATTTTTCAATGGATGAAGAACTTATCTCTGTCTGTCTGAATGACCTTTAGTGTTTTTATATGAAGCTTTTGTTAAAAATCCTTCGGTCTTTTCATTGTACGTGTTTCCAATAAACCACAAGTCCTCGTGGACCTTCAGTCAGTCAGAGAAAGACATCGACCGTGGCTCTAGGTGATCCCTCCGTGGCTAATAAGATAAATATTGCAGCAGCACGCTAACACCTTGAATAGAAACAAATCAATTGATCACCAGAGCACATTGAACTGAGGTGCTTAGGAAGAATAATTCAGACCTGCCTACAAAAATAACATCTCGTAGTGGATTAGCCAAAGTCTAAATTATCATTAGGTTGGTTCAGGGAACACACAACAGTCAGGATGCGTTAGCAAACACATAAATCCACTCAAGGACCTTTATGAGCTCTGCAGTTGCCTCGTTTTTATTGATTTGAATTTGCCTATTTATAGTACAGACATTGTCGGGGCGTTCTCTTGTAATAGGGTGTTTGTCTCCTGCCGCTCGACAAAGCAGTCATGGGCCCTCAGTGAAGGAAAAAGATAAAGGCTCTTTATATATCAGCATTCTTCAGGCTGCGTGGAAATTGAAATGGATTTCACACCCGATAGTCTTTCAGACGAGAAATCGATTGTAAGATATTGACTGTCTTTGGAATAGCATACTAACTACTACTATTACGTACACTGCACACATTTCTGTTTGAATAAACAACTACCAAAATGGCCAAGCATGCTGCCAGGAATAATGTATCCCACGATGCAATGCAATTAAATTGACCTTCCATTTCCTTGACACTAGAATGACACTAGAATTAACTGTTGGAATATTTAAAATCTTACAATTTTACAAACAAATAAACAAACTTTCACTCTATCTGAAATAAAATCCCATAATGACTGGTAGACAGATAGATAGATAGATAGATGGATGGATGGATGGATGGATGGATGGATGGACCAATGGACGGACAGACAGATAGATAGATATATAGAGACACAATGATAGATAGGTGGACAGAGAGATTGATGGATGGATGGATAGATAGATAGACAGATAAATAGATAGAGACACAATGATAGAGAGATGGACAGAGAGATAGAGAGAGATTGATGGATGGACCAATGGATAGATAGATAGACAGACAGACAGACAGACAGATAGATAGACAGACAGATTTTTTGTTTTGGAACAGAGTTTCTGTATCAGCTTCAAAACAAGCAGACAGATGCTTGATCAAGGCCAGAAGAACATGAGGGATCAAACATCATCATTCCATCTCCTTCCTCGTCAACATTCAGCAGATCAACATCCTTTAAAACGCTGCTGTACTTCTCTAACATGAGAATTCCCACTGGGTTATGATTGCACCTGCTGTCTGTAGAGTCCCTCTGAACGAGTCAGTGACCTCTCTCTGTGCTTCAGCCTCAAAGAATATACTCTATGCTCGGTTTCGCACACATGCAATATGAGAGCCAATCCTGTTCAGCATGCTGGCCACTGGTTTCCATGACAACTAAGGGGTAATGGGTGGTCAAAGCCTGTGTGAAAACAGTACTTTCTGAACCTAAACACCAGCTGATATTGAGCGGACTAATCTATCATTACTTGAAGTGGATGTTGATTTAAATTCAAAGCATTTAGTGTCAAAGTAAATTAAGACAGGGAGCTTGCAAACGTGACTTGTTGTACAGTTCTAAGAGCACCCAAGTAAATGCAACCCATGTATTGATTTCAGACCGTAGCATCTATAACTGTTGGGCTTTTGACACACTAACAGGCATCTTGGCTTAGATGTTCAGCCCCCTTAGGAATGAGTAACTGATCGTGGGCTTTGTGTTTTGACATCTCGCTGCACAGGGAATTGAAGTACCTGCAGTGTTTCCTTATGGCAAGATTACATCCTCTGAAGACAAAGCTAGAAAATTCATTTATTTGCCTTTTGCTCTGTTTTTGTTTTGTTGCTCCTTTTCTTCTCTAGAAGAATATGCATTCATTTATTTGGTTGCAAAAGACCCAGTGTATGCTTAATTTTCTTTCTCTCTTTACATAAAAAAAGGCTGACATAAATAACAAATTTCACTGAGATTTATTAAATGAAATCATTCAAGATTAGTATTGTCTAATTTATAGCTAGATTTTATGTAGGCCTATGTATATGTGTGTATATATATATATATATATATATATATATATATATATAATTTTCATTTATCTTGATGCAGTCATATTAATTTTTTTGTTAGTTAGAAAAATATTTTTGTCTGATCTTGATCTTATCTTAAAAATGATTACATTTAAAAAATAAAAATATTTATTTTATTTGAATTAAAATTATTTCAATTGGATTATATAATTAATTGTATTTATTTCTGTATACATATGTTAACAAATCTGAATTAAATTCTAAAATAAAATTAAACATTTAAAACAAAAATCTGTAAGTCAAAATTCCAGTATTTTTAATAATATATATTTAATGAAAGATTTCTGGGAAAATGCTGATTTTTCTGTTGTGTGTTATTTTGTATAATTGTGTATAATGTTCCTGTGCTATATTTGTAGTCGATGCTGCATACAGTACATTTATTAATGCATTTTTCTTACATTTACAAAACATGATTACATTACATAAAATTGCATAACTTTTTTTATTTAATAAATCAGACTATAAGGATTTATTTATTATTTAATTATATTTACAATACATTTACATTTAGTAAATGTGATTACATCACATAAGTTATTACCGCATTTGTACTTGCATTTACTAAATATAGGTACATTTATTATTACAGTACTTTTTTGTAATGAATCACATTACTTTTATTGAATTGTTTGTTAATTAAACTATATTTACAGTATATTTATATTCATATCTATCACCGCATTTGTCTTATATTTACTAGATATGATTAAAAATGTATTACAGTAAATATTATTACATTTATCAAACGTGCTTCCATTTCTTTATTGAAGCTGTTTTTATTTTAATGAGCGTCATTCTCATTGGTCGACTCGTACCGTCGGAAACAGTGGCCTCTAGCGGTCAAACAGTCTATTTCACTCAAAAGTGCGCCTCCTCCCAGTAATCACGGCAGTCCTGCTCCGGCGTTCGGAAAATGCGCACCGAAACACCGGGAAACATCTGCTCAGAAAGCAAACAGGAGAACAGGTGCAACCTCGCGCATGAATCTGTAACATCCAGCGACTCCTAGGAGCCTCTAGCATCCCTCCTCCTCTCCCACATTTACTGGAGATACATACACCTGTTTATTCTCACCTGCACCATGGAGAGCTGGAGCTGCTCGGAATAACCAAAGCCTTAGGAATGATCGCTGCTTACTGATCGAGCGCTTTAGTTTTCAGCTTTAGAGATGATGCCCGAGCACCAGAACCATGTTGTCACCACTATTGAGACCATTCCATCAGAGACGGTCACAGCATCACCGTCGCTCTTTCAGAGGATGAAGAAAGTGTTTAACAGGTAAGAGAAACATCCCGACGCCAGCAGAAATAAATTCAACTTTGTCATGCTATGCACTTTTATTAAGATGTTTAATTTGCACGGTTCGCTCAACCTTGTTTACATTAGAGTAAACTAAAGCAATGCACACGTTATAGTTCAATTCCAATAGTGCATCCAGATGTGATATTTGTAATGCCTGTTCCCATCTATATCTGTATAGAGTCCTGTTATTCATGTGGACAGAGATTTAGCTCTAATGTCAGTTACTGTCGCTTCTTATTGATTCCTACAAAACACCCCTTACGTGTTGTTCCTCGGTCTGTATGCTTGCAGCGAGCATCACCGATTGTCTTTTTGTAAAAGTCAGCATTCACTTCATCACTGTGACAGACAGGTCTTGTGGAGAAACGCACACTTTGTCTCTTTTGTCTTGTGATGTGCGCGTCCATCAATCACAGGTGCATGCTGGCACCACACGAATTTTCTCTTCAAGCCTGTTCAAGTCACAGAAAACATGTTGTGTACCACTCGGTCCAATAAAACTGCAATTTGAGCTGAAAATCTAGACTTGAACCGTTCCTAAGGTGGCCAAATTTTGGTTTAGTTTGGGTGGAGTCAGTGTCAGAAATGTAACTTTACCCTTCAGCTAGATTATACGTTTTTTACCTTTATAAATGCATGCATTTCTAGTGTTTTCAGATCATATTTTGCATCAAAAATCATCCTATTAGCACAAACTTGCATTAAAGACAAGAAACAAATGTACTATTTCGACTGCTAGTAAGATATGACAAGTAACACTGAATTTTTGAAGTAGAAATTCTGAGGTTGTATGTTACTGGTTAAACATCTAAGTAATATTTAAATACAACGTTTTTTTTTACAGTCAGCGTATGGCATCTGCACTCACTGCATCCATTACTAACTGACTCTAGAAAAGAATATACGTTTAAATAAAAAAATGACAAATTTTATGATGTTGTTTGTTAAAGGAAAGCATTTTTTCCTTTCATATTTCAAAAACTAAAGCACTTTTGGCAGCATTTATTTATTTATTTATTTTTTGACTCAAGCTCTTGTTGATTTTTGATCGTAATTGGAATGTTCCAACATTGAAGTGTTCTTCTGTCTTGTAGTTGTTTTGTCTGGTAATTAGTTTGTCAGTGTGTGTAAGGGTATATCCGGATGCTCCGGCTTCAGCTGCTCCAGTTGTGTGTGTGGTTATGCAGAGAGGATGACAGCTGGTAGTCCTGGGTCAGATGAGTCAGGCTGCCCACTCTTTCTCTCTCTTTGCCATCTGCTGGTCCTTTTTATCCCAGCCACTTGCCTTTATCTCCCAGAACAATGTCCCAGGAGGTGGAATCTGTTCAGGGGGAGATCGGCTTGCATTCTGGGTGCTTCAGTGGCCATTGTGAACCTGCCAAAAGTAAAATCTGCTCTTAGGGTGAAAGTGAGGCCTGTTCTTACCGAGGAATCTTTTAACCAGCTGGATGCCACTGTATAGAAATTAACATATTTAGTGCTGCATCACTATTGCTAACTCATCCCACAGAGTTTGTGCTAGAGGTCAGATCAAGTGAGCATGTATAGTATATTAAAACCAGAATATCATATTTGGGATATTTGACTACTTTAAAATTCTGTATTAAACTAACTTTATAATGCAATCAATACAGGAGTGAGTTTCTGGATCCTGGCACTTTTGACTGTGCTTTATGTTACACGTGATATATTATAAGAGACACTTATGTGCATGCTTTTATTATTTATGTTTCTATAATGAGACAGCATCATGAGCTTGGTCCGATCAATCATGCTTAATGCTCTAAGTGTCTGCCTTTTATTCCAAAGCCCAGTAATTGAAATGATTGTTTGGATGAAGAAGGTCATATTTATTTATGGCATTTGATGCCATATTGTATTTGCGGCTGCTTAAAGCAATGCAATATAAAGCTTAATTGGAGGACATGTTGCATCAATGACCCTCAAGGTTGTT
Source organism: Enteromius unitaeniatus (assembly GCA_032359435.1). Classification (NCBI taxonomy): domain Eukaryota; kingdom Metazoa; phylum Chordata; class Actinopteri; order Cypriniformes; family Cyprinidae; genus Enteromius; species Enteromius unitaeniatus. The sequence goes on from JAUMHI010000065.1 coordinate 18,906,727, forward strand.
TAGCCCTGGCTGGATGGTTGTCTTCAATTTAGATAGTAACCACTTAAAGGAGTATTATAATATTTGAAACCTTTGTGCTTTTTAGAGCTGGAGAGCAACTGGTAATGCTTCCATTGCAAGAGCAGAATAATGATTTTACAAAAATGTTTAATCCATTAACATAAACACACACCAGCATATGGGTTAGGAACAAAATGAAGATGAGTAAATAATAAATAAAAAACCTTCTCCTTTTTTTCAGTAAACTATCCCTTTCAACTTGTACCAAGAGTAAACCTGCCACGTTACTGCTTTACAGTGTGTAACGGGCCTGTGGAAACAATGTAACATAATAAGATATAAAATATGCAACATCTAGTAATTCCCCAGGGCATGTTAGGAGCAACAAAAAAGAGTTTGTCCTCCATTACCTTCGGCAGCGCTTTTCCCCGTCCTCACCACATTGGGAAAATGAGTTGGCTGTGTATATGAATATGGATATGTGTGTTCAGATCCTTTGTTACAGTAATTAATATTGTGCCAGTCAACAGCAAACTCAATAAAAAAGATTTTTTGGGAGGGAAAGAGGCATGGATAGTGAGGACAGCTAAGCTAAATCTAATGATGTTTGGTCTGTAGTGTGTGTGTTCACACGGCACAGGAAGATTTGCTTAAGATATCTTTCTTGTCTTACAGCTAATAGTGTTTGCAAATGGATCAAAGTTGTTTTGGCGGAAATTGCTAAAGTTTTACATTGGATTATATTTCTTTGAAACTGATCTACTCAGCTAGTTCTGTGGCATATGGCGGGGATGGGCTTCTTGGTACCAGTGCCCCCCTCGAAAATGAAAACTTAACTTAATAACACCCTTTAGTTGTTCCAAAACCGTATGAATTTCTTTCTTCTGCTGACCACAGAATGTGCATGTTTTCGGTTCCAACTGACTTCCAAAGTATTTTTTTGGTATTTCCCTGCCATATTTTGGGCAACTGTTTTGTTGTGTGAACATCAGTCACACAAGGGGCAGTCGTGGTCTAATGGATAGGGTAGCCCAAAGGTCGCAGGTTCGAGTCCCAGGTCCGGCAGGGATTGTGGGTGGGGTTATATAGAATAACCAGCACTCTCTCTACCTTCAGTACCATGACTGATGTGAGACCCTTAAGCAAGGCACCGTTCCCCCAACTGCTCCCCGGTCCTAACTGCTGGTCCTAGTATGGGAAAACCATACCTGGCCACATGTCATGTCCTTTCCTTTCCTTTCTTATATTTCAGCAGCGAGTCACACAGAGTGAACTGAATGACCCGCCCTGAGTAAGCCTCTGCATCTCAGACCGAGATGCAGAGACAAGCAAGACTCCTAAGAGATTGAGTTTTTTTGTTGTTGAATGTATTAATGAACATAGCAGTAGTCATTTACTCCCAGCATCTGAATGACTGAAGATTAACGTTACTTTGGTTCTAAATGGTAACGTGCCCTTGATCAACCGAAATGCGTTTATGTTGGCGAGAATCATTTATGATCCTGCCTCACCTACAGAAGCAGTGAGTATAATGTCTTTTATTGAATCTTTGCAAATTGCTCTTCCTAATAATGTGCTAATTAGCAAGTTTAACTATGAATACAGCTAAAAAAGATTGTCAGAGAGTGCATCAAATAAGAGGGGCGGAGTCAGCAGAGTGATTTCAAAAGATTAAAGAAAAATTAGCTTTCTTTGAGAAATTTTAAAACAAACTATATTACAAATTTTCCATTAAGACCCTAAAGAATCATATAAGATAATGGAAAATTGGCTTTGTATGACTTCTTTTAAGACTTAATGTAATTCTCGATGAAAGTGGCTCCTTTTCTTAGCAACTCAGGAGATAATGCATGGAATGTGCATGGCTCATTGAGGAGTGGGTGGGCTGATGTTATTGTTCTGGTGCACCCAAGCCATTCACATGGCTGCGTGGACTTCCTGGGTCTAACAGCGCAACTTTGTTCTCATTTCCTGTGGCACCATTACTGCACGGCCGACAGCTGAAATCATGTGAAATGTTAAATGAAACGTGCCATTCATCCCTCTGAGCCTTGAAGGCAGAAGATGTTACAAAGTATCTTTTAATTTAAATCTTCAATCTAAGAAATAATTATAAATTATGATAAATCAGATAATCTCCAAAATCTTGCTATTTTATTTGAAAGCTTGTCATACAGGTTAAGAGAAGAGTTAAAAAAATTTTTTATTATAACTAAATAATAATAAAAATAATACTAATGCATAAATTAACTTAACAGTAACTCAAACTCAAAACACCTTAATAATAATAATAATAAAATAAAGTGAAATAAATAAAAAATACAGCAATAACATACATGTCTACATGCTTTCAGTGTCCATCTGATCTGCTTTTATTAGCTTTGAAAGAAAAGTCCTGTATATAGAAATAGTGTATTTTTGTTTAAAGCCTAAAAGTCATTGATCCAGTATTTCTCCTTTCAGAATAACAGTGGAGCGGATCTGATGATTTCTGCTCACAGAATGGCTATTTTGGGGCCTTGTGCCGCAATGTAATTGGCTGTTTAATCATGTGGTGGTAATCAGGTCAGAGGAACTCACATGGCTTGACTTGGCAAGAGCTGTTAAAATTGAGTTAACATTCAGTCTCCGTTATAAAAATTCTCTCGATAATGAGCCTCATAGTTTTGTTCACAGCTTAATGCCCATTTATTGCTTTGTGGAACATTTATGAGCAATTTAATCCAGGCATCTTAATCAGCTTTAATTCGGCTTAGCAGGACACTCTAACTCTTTTCTCTGTGCAGTTTAATGTATTTATTTCACTTTTTGGCGAGAAGGATGATGTGAGCAGAATGATGTGATGCATTAAGATGTATTTAGTATGATTATGCACTCGCCACAACCTTGTTGCAGATCTATCTATATATATATATGTATATATATATATGTATATATGATGCAAAAGTATCATAGAAGTTGTTCACTTGACTCCTTTGAACATCAGTCACACAAGGGGCAGTCGTGGCCTAATGGATAGGGAGTTGGGCTTCTTACTGCTGTGTGTGCACACTTGGATGGGTTAAATGCAGAGAACAAATTCCTATGTATGTATGGGAAGTATGGGAAACCATACCTGGCCACATGTCTTGTCCTTTCCTTTCCTTTCTTATATTTCACTGCACAAATCATTCCATACATACTATTGAATACATATATATTGGCCATAGCACAGCACTAACTATGTTCACCAGTTAAAATACAGTATATATAATATGAAATAATTGTATAATTATAGTAATATAAATAAAGTTAACACCATTCAAAACAATAATAATGTGCTGTATTTTAAAATGCTGTTAATTTCTGTGATCTGTGATGTGTTATTAGAATTATTTCAGTATATTTTAATACGAAAAGAAATTTTTTCATAAAATGTCTATTTACAAGTCTTACAGTGTCTTAAAATTGCATTAACATGAATATCATGAAGCGGGGCTGTGCATACATATTTATGACTTGCTTTCTTTTTCTTTTGTGGTGTTCGTGGGTGCTCTAAAAATAATGAAATATCACACACTCCTATCACCAACTTGGAAGATGAGAGTGGAAAATGTCAGAAAATGTGGCCATTTGCAAACTCAGTAGCTGGCTTCTTCAGTTGAGCAGTTCAGCATTGAAGTTGTGTGTGTGTGTGTGTGTCAGCAATGAGTTTTGTCAGTGTTTTGCCCAGACATGCAAACACCTCAGATCAGGTGACAGTGAAGTTGGCTTTTGACAATACAGCCAAATCGAACATAACAGGAAAAAAGGAAAAGAAAAACACTTTCCTCCCAATTAATTGCCCCTCACAGCGTTGCAGCAAAGTCAAATATCATCATTCACTTGATGTCTGATTTCCTCCAGTGAAACGTGGAGGTGAATTCAAGAGTGAAGCCTCGTGTGTCAGTCTTCCAGTGAATGAAGGATGCCCAGGATTCAATTTGTCTCACCATGTGCCACTGGGAAGCAGGTGCTTTGATAGGATGAAGGATGCAGGATGAGGAATCTTTGTGTGCTTCATCTTGAATTTTCCAATCATATTGCCCAACTCAAAAACAATAGCGTGATCTGTCGCATATTTTAATGGGACATATCACAGAACCTGAATTTATAATGTAAGTCAAGGTTTTCCTGCCTTTAAGTTTTAGTTTCCATTTTCACCCCCCTCTTGACTGTTTTTGCTACTGCACATTACTTTTTAAAATGTAAATGCATGTAAATATTTAGAAAATATATTGTGTATATATGTGTGTGTGTTTATATATACACTATCAATATACACAGAGCACAAACCTTTATTCTTTATGCGTTTAATCGTTTTACAGCACTAATTATTTTATATAACTTGCATAACTAAACATAACTTTATATTCACCATTATTTATATAACATTTTATCAAAGCAGCATATTAAAAAGATTTTTGAAGGATCATGCAGCACTGCATCACATATTTTAAAATATTATAAAATAGAGACAAGTTATTTTACATTGTAATAATATTTTGCATTTATTTTACTGTAAATGCAGCCTTTCTGTGCATACTTAAAAAAACATTAAACAATCTTACCTATCCCTTATATGGCCTTTGACCTTAGATTAATGAAGCTTAGTCCCAAAAGATGATGAATTATTCTGGTTAACATGGTCCCATTAGCCCTTTTAGTTTTGTGTGGCATATCTCCAAAAATGAGACAAAAACCTCTGGTAAGGGGCCACTGACAGAGCTGCCACATCTGTACACGTCCCGTCAGTTTTAAAGCTGATCGTGATTCACACACTGACAGCCACTTTTTATCACCGTGACTCGAAAAGCTTGAATGTTTGTCATGCAACACTCCCTTCTACTAGAAAGCACTTGAACTGCCCTGTCTGATGTTTTAAGTTATTTCAGTGCACTGGAGTGGCATTTTTATGCTGGAGTCTAATACTTAGAGGGGAAATTTCTTGGTGAAGCACTGTCTGTGTTTGAACCACCTGAAATTGTGCAGCGAAAATGTTACTTTCGCCCTGTAAAGCCTGACATATGAAATAATGGTCAGATTTTTGGATCTTTAGAAATAAAACTAGTTATTTACGTACTGTGAAACATTGTATAACCTTCAGAACTGACTACTTCCCAATACTATTTATTGAAATGGCACAGAATTCATTAACACATGTCAGTGATGACAGTCTGGCCTGATCTCAGCAGTTTGTGTGGCACATTTGAGCACAGATTGTTTTGTGAACTTGTCGAAATATACAGGTTTTGCAAATAGAGTCTTTGCATAAACAAGGGATTGTTCAGCAAAAATGTAAATTCTGTCTGTTTCTTACTCTCAAGTTGTTCCAAATGTTATATGCCTTTCTTTTTTTAAAGAATGTTAATTATCAAACAGTTACAGGTATCTATTGATTTATTTAATACGGAAATACTATGGAAGTCAATAGAGACCATCAATTGTTTGGTTACCAGAATTCTTCAAAATATCTTTATCTTTTGTGTTAAAAAAAAAGAACTCTTACAAGAATTTGGAATGATTTTTTTTGCAGGTGAGCTATTTTTTAATGGTGCATAAACAGAAAACTTCTTTAATTATAAGATCAAAGAAAGAGTGCAAAATATTTTTTGGCACAACAAAATTGGACTAATATTATAAGCTGACTTCAGTGGAAAAACATGACCTCCTTAATTTTATGAATATTCAGGAATTTATTTAAAAATATTGATTTACCTTTTCTTGCTTTATGCTAATTTGTGTTGCTAATTCAGTTTTTCTTGAAGCGCACATTTTCCTGTTTGTCTTGGGTTTTTTTTTGTTGTCTTGGGATCACATTCAGTGTCCAGAGAATTTTTTTTTTATCTTAATGAAAACAGTTCTTTGGTCATATCAAGCTGCTGAAGCAGAGCTTCAGAAACGGTGGCTCTAAGAGATTAAAGAGAGAAGGAAAGGAAAGAAGATTTATCATGTCTTAGGGGTTAATTAAAGGGTTGGACTTTCCCTGTTTGTCTTGACACAAGGATTTTATGTTCATTTCCTTGAGCTGAAATGGAATGCACTCTCCATTTCCTGTCCCTAGTGTCCAATAAACAGATATTACGACAAAGACATTTCAGTGCCATTATTCAATATCCGCCGCTGATAAAATCTAAGTGTGTCAGATAACACACTGTCAATGCAATAAAGATCTGTAAAATTTAATTCAGAGTGTATACTGATACTCTAATGCTCTAATGCCCAGTTTTGGGATATTCCATATCAAGGTGTCAATTTTTTTAGCTATTATAAGCACTTAGGATATACATTTATGAAACAGCTTTCACTCAAATATTGCTAGTATATTTTACAGTAAAATAATGAGTTAATAGCAATTAATGCTTGGAATTAAGTGTCATTTTGAAGTAAAAGACAAGAAAGTATTTTCTTGTTAAACATACTTGTTAAACTTTTCAGCGGTGAGTTTAAAATATTCCAGCGGTCCCCCCAGAGTGAGTTTTTTATGCAACCATTACTTTAGTATTTAGTATTTTTTCACTAGTGCTTATGTGTATTTAAATGTCAGAAACCTAAAATATGCATTATTTGGTTAAGAACACTGCATAGTTGTGATAATATGACAAGTACAGTGCACGACTCTCTCTGGCTCAGCGCCAGCAAACGCACGGTTTTCTGCCTGCGCACTGCCTGTTAGAGATGATGGTGTCCCAGGCTCTCTTACTCTCCCGGAACCAGTAGTCGACAGATGGAATGTCCAATGGCTCTCCAGACCAGGGAAATAGTGGGGGCTGGAAACCGAGTATGCATTAAAAGGGAGTGAGACCTGTGGAACTCTGCCGTAAGGAGTTTTGGGCGTACTCGGCCCAGCCCAGGAACTGGTTCCATGTGTCTTGGTGGCCATGGCAGAATGTATGGAGGAACCGCCCCACTTCCTGGATCTTACGCTCCGTTTGCCCGTTAGCTTGGGGATGGTATCCAGAGGTGAGGCTGACGGTCACATCTAGGAGAACGATCCCCATACCCTGGAGATGAACTTTGGTCCCCGGTCGGAGACGATATCTTCAGGGAGACCATAAGGGCCAAAGACATGGTTGAACAAACACTCAGCAGTTTCCGAGGCAGTGGGCAGACACTTGAGGGGTAGAAGGTGGCAGAATTTTGAGAATGTGTCTATGATCACAAGGATACAGGTGTTTCCATCTGAGAGGGGTAGATCCTAGGTGTGACCAGAAGCGGTTCGGAAACAGAAGGAGCTTGCCGGATGGGAGATGTCGGGGGCTTCGTGTGTAACCGAGATAATGTGTCTGCCCGGAGGTTTTTGGATCCTGGATGATATGAAGTCAATCGGAATCTGTTAAAGAACAACGCCCATCAGGCTTGTCACAGGTTAAGTCTCTTGGCTTCTCGTAAATACTGTAGACACTGTAGATTCTTGTGATTAGTAAGGACAGTAAAGGGGTGAATTGAACCCTCCAGCCAGTGTCTCCATTCCTCCAGAACAAGCTTTTTTTTCTCCAGTTTTTTGGAGAAGTAAGCACATGGATGGAGTTGTGGAGGATTCCCTTGCTGCTGTGACAGAATGGCCCCAACGCCGGTGGTAGATGTGTCGACTTTGACCACGACTGGAATCTGTGGATTTGAGTGAACAAGGAGAGGTGTGGTGGTGAATGCATCTTTCAAGGTTTGGAATGCTTGAGATGCGTCAGAGGTCCAAGAGAGGGTTTTGGGTTGGTTTCGGAGGAGGGATGTAGGTGGACTGGCAAGGATACTATAGTTGTTAATAAACTGGTGATTAAAAGTTGGCAAATCCTAGGAATTTCTGCAAATCTTTAATGGTGGATGGAGTGGGCCAATTGGTGACAGCTTCAAATTTTCCTTTGTCAATTCAGACTCCGGGGCATTCAATGTGGTAAACGAGGAAGTGAACGGAGGACTGGTGGAAGGAACATTTCTCTGCTTTGAGGAATAGGTTAAACTCATGGAGATGGGTCAGGACTTGAGCTATATGGTGTTGGTGTTCTTGAGGGTTGGATGAATATTTCAGAATATCGTCTATGTATATGACCAGGAATCGATGGAGATAGTCTCTGAAGATTTTGTGCATGAAATTTTGAAATATGGAGGGTGCGTTGACAAGGCCATACGGCATAACAAGATATTCATAATGGCTGTAAGGGGTAATGAAAGCCGTCTTCCAGGGATCAGGGAAACATTCGGGCCTACACCGAGAGCCCCATTTTAGAATTTCCCCAGTGCCCCTAGAGAAGATGGGGTTGTGCCATGTCAGCCACGGGCACCCTAAGACCACGTCAGATGTTGAGCCCTCCAGAACCAACAAATATAACTTCTCTTTATGACACTGACCAATCTGAAGAGAGAGTGGACCGGCCCGTCGTCGTATACTTCGGTTCGTTAGGGGTTTTCCCGTGATTGATTGGACTTGATAATTTACTTCGGTAGGCGAGGTTTTAAGACCAAGTCGTTTGACGAGGTGCCCAGCGATGAAGTTGCCCGCCAAACAAGAGTCAATGAGGGCAGCCACTATAACACAGACACCATGGGCAGTAAGTGTTACATTAGAGGTGAGTGGATTCAGTTTCTCAAGCATCGGAATAATGGTACTTACCACAGGTCGTGGAGGACAATGGGGACAGTCACGGATGTGGTGTCCAGCATTGCCACAATATAAGCACAATCCTATGCTCATACGACGTTGTAATTGAGTGACCGCAGAGCCTGGCATTATCTGTGACAATACTTCAGTAATCTTTGTTTTATTTACTAGAAAATAAAACTATTTGTTGTAGTGGAAAACCTATCACTTTTTATATTAATATTTTTACAAATATTTTTATATAAACAGATTATGATCATTTAAATAGAATGTAAATAATAAGAATATTTTTTTATATTATATTTGTGCATGGAAATGAATTATGTATTTTTTTATTGTGAATATCACTTATGAACTATATTAGTGTGTTATGAATAATATATTACATAAACTTTTAATTATTATTTTAAAAGCAAGACAAGTTTATTTTTATAGCACATTTCATACACAATGGTAATTCAAAGTACAAAGTACATAAAAATATCTAAATAATAAAAATAAAAACAAAAGAAAATAATAAACAAAATATATAATAAAATATAATATATTATTATTATTTTTTTACCACAAAATTAACAATATGTTGGAAATATGGTGGAAATTATATCTCAGAAAAATGACCTTCTGTGATGCATGTATGTACATGATGTTGTTAGCCTACAAATTACATTAATTTGAGAACTTGAAAAGTGTTCAACTTTTATTTTCTCAAAATCCAAAGGGCCAAAAGTGCCCATAGCTTGGATGAAACTAAAGATTTTATGCCTGACACATCTGTGCATTTCTTTCAGCTTTTAAAAACACCCTGCCAAGAGCAGTCTCTTAGGAAATTCTGAGATCAGAGTCAAAGGTCATTATAGAGAGGATGTGTCCCTGAAGATGGCAGGAGTCCAATTTTCCGGCTCTGTTCGATCATTTAGCGGTATCTTCATGACTGCCAAGGAGTGATGTAAGGCAAGGAGCATCCGCACATAATCAAGGCATTGATCGCACTGGGGCTGTTTGAACATTTTCTCCACACCTCCAGCAGCCTCCGTTCAGACTAGACGCTCACACTGGAAAATGCTTTTCTGTGGACCTTTTCAATCACAAAATGAAGGCGTTTTTATGTATCTATACTAATAACATATTGCAACGTTTATTAATAGTATTCTTTGATCTATTTAAATATTGAAATAGATTATTTGGATATGTTGCAAAATATATGAAAAATATATGTGCACAGAATCACTGTGTGAGTGTGACAAAGCAAAACATTGCTGTGAGTTTGTAAACAGTTGTGACAAATCAAAATGAAGCTGTTGGTATTTAAATTTTTTCTGGTTCATTCATTACTGGCAAATAATATTTAAATATTTTGTATATTTTAGTGCTGTCAAGCATTCAAAATAAAAGATTTTGTTTACATAATTTATGTGTGTGTACTATGTATATTTATTATGTGTATATACACACACACACAAGCATATATAGTTAAGAAAAACATGTTAATATATTTAATATATAAACTTATCTAAATTATGTGACTATAGTATATAAAGTATATAAAGATATGTACTGCATGTGTGTGTATTTATATATACGTACTAAATATGCAAACAAAAACTTATTTTGGATGTGATTAATTGTTTGACAGGACCAATATATTTATATGATTTAATATATTTTTTATGATATACATATTTTATACTTGATATATATAAAATATAATAATCTGTATATTTATTGTATTTCTATAATTTTACTATATTTAAAAAATATAATCTTAATTTATATTGTAATATATATTATCAATTATATTTATAGAATTGTATATGTACAATTGTGACGTCATATTTTACTTTAAGTATGGACAAAGTATTGTTAGTCTCAACAGGTGGTTTGTTTTTAGGCTCAACTAGTTTTTATCAAATGACACGACTGTCATCCAATATAACGAGCTAACTTACTGCGTGTTTACCTGTTTAGCATTGAATAAATCAACACATTGCATACATCTCAAATGTCACGTCATGCAATGAAAGACCAGAAAAGCTTTTCAATGCTGTCTTTATAACATTAGTCTCATTTTACTCCGGATTCTGATGTTTAAACCCTTCTGTCTGACATCACCGACCCTGAGAGTTTTCCCAAGATGCACTTGGCATGCACAGACACCTCTTAGCATGCACGCTGAGCACTCCAGACTCTGCTAGCCACGTCCCAGCAGAGCAGCTAAGCTAGTCTAAGCAGAGCCGGGCCGTGAACGTGGCTTCACTGATGAACAGGGATCTTGGGGCAGAACGAGGGGGTCGGATCATTGACTTGTGGGAACTCATTAGGCCACCTGGCAAACCTTAAACTACATTATTATTCTTCTGTGGGTTTTCTCTTTAGCCCTGATGCCTCTGATGGAACGGGTCCATATACTCCCATCACTGGTTAATGAGGTTTAGGCTTGACTAACTGGGTCAGGCTTCAGGAGCCACAGCTAAAGACCATCATCTGCTCTCAGGAGTAAACGTGAAAGACTCCCTCAAGGTATAGATTAAGAGAATTAAGACCAGGAAGAGTGGAAAAAGAAAGCAGAGGGAAATTGGAGAGCAAAAATAGATGTTGGAAAGGGGAAATGAGCAGGAAGATGAAATTATGTTATTTTCATTATTTTTATAAAAAAACGAAATACTGAGCAAAGGGTCTGAATACTTAGGACCTTGGGATATTTCAGTTTTTCTTTTTTAATAAATCTGCAAAAATGTCAACAATTCTGTGTTTTTCTGTCAATATGGGGTGCTGTGTGTACATTAACGAGGGAAAAAATAAACTTAAATGATTTTAGCAAATGGCTGCAATATGACAAAGAGTGAAAAATGTTAAGGGGTCTGAATACTTTCCTGTATTGTACACTGTATGCATATAAATGGCAGAAAAAAAATCACAGTTTTTAGGAATAAAATGTTATACAAATCAGAGAAATTATATACAGTATGAACAAACATCTCTAACCATCAGAATATAGGAATAAAACTGAAGTTTGTTGTATGCAAGGGAGTAGCGATGTCTGAATACACATTGTTTTAATTCAAATCAATACATGCAATACATAAACATTTAAACGTGTACTTTGGATGTTCTGGTTTTTTTATGTAGAAATTATCTTTTTGTAGCTTGATTCATTTCAAATGTTGCCTGAATATTGGTTTAGTTGGTTGAGACCATCTAGTAGGAAACTAGTCATTATTTATGCAATTCCATTTGATGATGTTATTGGCGCAGAATTTACACACTTCATCTTTAGAGAAAGAAACTGTTAAATGAAGAGGAAGGAGCGAGTGAGGCATTAGCCCCTCACCCTCTTGTTCAATAAGAGCCTGTTCCTTCAGACATGCTGTGCACATGCTTCATGAATAGATGCGTTTGTGAGGAAGCCATCCTGTGAAATATCAGCCCTCTCTTGTGAGGTCACGAATGTGGGAACAAAGAGAGATTCTGTGTATGTAAGCAAGAGGATGTCATCGCACATAAGACCCATCAGTTATGGATATTTTTATGCTGGAGAACATTCAGGGAGTCCAAACATATGCTACTGGTTGATACTCAAATGGGGGAAAACAGCCTATATTTATACATATATTTTAAAGTAATTCTAATTCCTACGGTAAATTATGTAGTTTTATTTGTGTAGTATGATGAGAAATGGTCCTGATACATGTTCTTTGTTTCTGTGGCTTGTATGTTAGCTGATTGCATGCAATCTCGGGGCATCAGATTTAGGTTGGATCACTGAGGATAAATCAAAAGCCTTTCTCAATCTCTCAGTAACTGATTAAACATTATTTAGCTGCATGATTTGAAAATGAATAGAGCTGTTATAAGACTGACCGGAGATGGACTCTCAATCATATGTTATGGAGAGGCAGTAAAATCACTCGTTTTATATGGTTTGAGGGATTGTTGGGACATGTTCTAGCATTTGCGCTATTTTTTTTTTGTCTTGCTGTTTTTTAGAATCTCACTCCATGAGCTCGGCATTTTAACTCCCATATACGGCACACCGTTCAAAAGTGTAAGTTTAGTATTTTTTGAAAGAAATTAATTGTTTTCAGTATGATCAAAAGTGTCAGCAAATACATTCTAAAATTAAAAATGTTTTGATTGCAAATAAATGCTGTTCTTTTGAACTTTTCATGAAACAACCCTGAAAAAGTATCAGTGTTCAGACAGAAATATTAAAGGAGTCATACAAAGGCAATGTTCCACAAGCTAATATGATTTTTTAGGGTCTTAATGGAAAGTTTGTAATACAGTTTGTTTTAAAATTTCTCAAAAAAAAACCCTACTAACCCCTACTCTTTAGAAATCACTCTGTTCTGTGTACTTCCCCTTTAAATCCTAACGAGCTCCGCTGACGCCACACTGACATGCATTTAAGAATGGCTTGATATCAGAAGGGGCAACTTATTTTTATTAAATTACATTTTTGAAATTTTTGTGCACATATTTTATGTGTATGCTGTCTATATTTCTATTTTAATATATTTATGTATATATAGTTACACATGCATGTGTATATTTATATATTTAAGAAAAATATGTTACGATTATATATTAAATATATTTATATATGATATGATATGAATAAAAATATTTGCAAGTTAATAAATGTACGTTTGTGTCTTCATATATAGGCCCACATAACAAATGTACACCAATATATTATATAAACAAAACCTTATTTTGGATGCGATTAATCATTGCCCAGCAATAAATAACATATATAAATTGCAATAATAATTATTATAATATATATTGTACTTATATTGTATACTGTGCCATGCATATATGTGTATAGCACTAAGAATATATTACACCATTATTTGTATGTTTTCAATGTAGCACGTGTACATGTCTTTCATCAAAGTAATGGGGTTTGATTCACAGACTATATACGTGCTTTATGAAAATGATACGTTGTCATCCAAACTGTCAAGATTTGCACAAATCAAAGCAATGCTACAGTAGCTGCTGTTTTTTCCCTAATATAAATGCACTTTCCCTGTGTCGTAGAGTGTTGTAGAAGAAGCTTGTGTTTGGTTTAAATATGCATCTCTTGAAGCAGGTAGACAGATGAAGGTCTCCGCCAGCATAGACATCTCCTCATATCTGACAGCTCAGTGCCTGCCTGGAGGACTGATGGGATATTGAAGAACTGCAGGGTTTGTTTTAGGCTCAAAGCCAGTGTGTTTGGCCCCACCGCTGTGTTTATTGCGCATGGATTCACCGATTCAGTCCTGTGTCATAAAATGCAACTTCCTGTCTGATGAAGGAGTTGTTCTTTGTTGGAAATGCTGGCAGATTCCTTTGCTGAAAGACAGATGAAATGGTTGCGTATTGCTTTTTCCTGCCTCATGTATGCGTTGCCTTCTTAGGGGGACGATATACGTGTCACCTCATTGAAAGTGAAAAAAGAAAGCGGATTTGCATGTACACATCCTATGTGAGGTTATTTTAGAAACATTTTCTTGCACATTCAGTTGTTTTGACAAAATGCCAAGGGCTTTGCAGCTCATTGCTAGCGTTCCCTTCTTTCTGCTTCATCTTCAATAAAGCAGCAGTCCCATCAGACCAGAGTACTGCTGGTCGATTCTTTGGTTGCGGGTCCTGCTGCCCGATGCCCCTTCGGAGATGCTAAAGTGGCTGCCTTCCAAAGGCATCTGTAGAGATTTTGAGGAATGATTATCTCTGCTGGATGACCGGCGGTCGTATAACTCCCTTATGAGCTGATGCAACTCCAGCTTCACTGGCTCCTGCTCTGGGTTTTCATTCGTTGGGGTTTTTGATAAATAATGTAACCTCACCGATCAGCATCAGTAGTCTGAATCCCTTTAATAGAAGAATTGAGCTACAAGGTCAATTAAAGGGTATGCAGCTGTATGGCTGTCCTGTGACTCGGGGCTGTGATTATGCTGAATGTTCAATAAAGATTAAGTGTGTAATCTTTTTTTTATGTTATGTCTGGGGTATAGTGTGCAAAGATGACCAGGGCATGTGATTGATGCTGGTAGAGGCTCAAAATGACGTACTGCACTTTTAAAAGAATGTTGTATTGAATTAAAAAAAACCTGAATAACAACTTACATTTTACTTTGTTTCTTGTTATATATCTTTTGAAACAGTATGCTGTATGTAATATGTATACATAATAAACATAGACACAAAACCTTTATTTGAAATGATTCTTTCTATAGTTATGGCTGCATACTACCTTTTTTGTCTGTATGATTATTTTAAAATGTTTTTGAAAGAAATGCCTTATGCTCTCAAACCATTTATTTGATCAAAAATACTATTATATTTAATTTGTATATATATAAAATTTATATATATATATATATAAAATTTATATATATATATATATATATATATATATATATATACACAAAATAAATCATATAAATCATAATTGTTAATCATTCCTTTGAAAATGTAA
>JAUMHI010000065.1:18927968-18940268 GCA_032359435.1 Enteromius unitaeniatus
AAAATAACAGGTCTTTGAGGGTCAGAAATCTGGCTGATAAGCAAGTGATCAAATACTTATTTGACACAGTAATTCCCTAATAAATTGTTAAAAAATCATAAAATATGATTTCCGGATTTTAGATTCTGTCTGTCACAGTGGAAATGCACCTATGCTGAAAATTGTAGACCCCTCCAAGTAAGTAAGAGAACTTGCAAAATCACAGGGTGATCAAATACTTATTGATCTCACCGTATTTCTGAAAAATGTTGCATTTATGTTTAAGATATATTTATTTATAATATAAATTAAAAGAATAGATGTGTAAATGCATGGATGTTTTCAAAATATATATTTTGTGTGTGTGTATTTATAAATACATAATAAATACACACAGAACATTATGCAAACAAAAACATTTTGTATATGATTCATTTAACATCACTGTCGTACATTTCTTTCCTTTCTCTTTTGATCAGTTGAATGCATCCTTGATGAATAACAGATTCCCCAAAAACCAGTACAAATTCCAAAACCAAAGACAAATTCTCCCAAAACAGTAGAGTATACAAAAATGATGTACTTGCTTTGTAATAGTTTTTAATTTATTATATAGTGCCATCTACTCTAATATATTCTAACCCTAAAATCTGAGGTTAAGGATTTATAGGAATGACCAGCAAAAGAAGGTTGATCCAGGATTATGTTTTTGCTTATTTAAACTGCATTAAACAGCTTGAATGATTTTAATAACCGGCTTCACCCTGCTTGACTTCAAACCACTTCCACCGATTGATCATTTTCCCAAACAGTTTGTACATATAAGCTTGTATTGATCTTGTAAAATGGATTATACTTTAATAAGTGAATTCTCTGTGTGCCTTCATGTTTTCCCACAGGAGAAGAGAATCTGCTGGCAATACTGAAAAGAAGATGGTGGAAGTACATGATTCTGGGATTGATTGATATAGAGGCTAATTACCTGGTCATCAAAGCCTACCAGTACACCACACTGACCAGCGTTCAGGTATATGAATGTGTTTATGAGTCTGTGTTTGTGCATTGTGAAGGAAAGAAAAGACACAGAGGCTTTTATTGGGTCTGTCTGACTGGCAGTTAAACCTCGACTGTTTGCTTCACAACGCGCTTGTCATTTAATCTTCATTACAGTGCTGTTTGTTCTGAAAGAGCCTTATTCACGTCACCGCTAATGGTGTTTGATTAGTGGCCAGAGGAGGTCTCAATGATTATTAGAGATTCCAGCAGAGAAAAGAATCGATTTTTTTCACTTCTCACTCTTCTATTGCCATTACGGGTGGTCATTACGAGCACCCTTGTGGATGCACAGACTGTCATCAACTATTTGTTAGGAAACGTGCTGCCATTCAGTCATTCATTAGCCTAGACTACCCTACCATTAGACATTAAAAGGGACATTCAGACAGGCTTTTATCAGATCTGCAAGCGTAACTGAGAGGATCAGCTCTGATCAATCAGGATTTTATAATGTGCACAAAAGAGGATGCATCTTAAAACAAGACTGTGGTGTTATTGATTTTTTTGTTTTTTGATAAGATCCCATAGCATTATGATAGCACAGGGCTACAGGTGAATACAGATGCTGTTCGATTTTATAAGCCCCAAAAAACACACAAACACTACAAAGGCATTACTCACCCTTAGATTTTTTGTGGGTATTGATTGCAACTTGTAAAAAAATATGCAAAGCTCTATTTGCAGTATCTTTAATAATTAATGTTGTTGTTTTTGTTAAAAAAAACAACAAAAAAAAGAAGTTAAAAGAAAGTAAAAGTAAAAAAAGTTGTTTCGCAACACTTTTTAGTCAAAGTGAAATGTCCAGTTTATTCGAAAACAGATGAACGTGAATCCTGTAATGTTTTAATTTGCTGGTTTCTGTACATATTATGGTTGTGCAGGTGACGGAGATCGCTGGAGTTGTGGAGATTTCTCAAACCAATTCAAATCAAAACACAGAGATTACACATCACATTGAATGTTAACACTTAACACGAACATTGACTGACACCGAGACTAAGAACACACAGACATAAGTACAGGACATAACGAGGGAAGAACTCAAAACACCTGGGAAGGACAGCTGGGAACACATTAACTCAAAAAAACACATTACACAGGAAATACCAAATAAGGAAAAGAACGTGGAAATCAAACTAAATCAAAACAGGAAAACAAATGAACAACAAGACCAAAACAGACAGGAACATAACAACATACTGTCAAAAATGGTGTAAAAATGTTAATTCTTTATTGTGTAAATTAAAAATATATAACAACATACATCCTACATCGAACCTTATCATAGGGTTAACACAACCAAATGTCAGACAAAAATACATTTTCTAAGATATGTGCATGCGCAGCAGATGGTGATGGCGGTATAGTGGTACGGTGCTTCGCTTCAGATGCCATTTTCCTTATAAAATATACCTACAAACTTTTAAGCTGAATTTTTAAGTTTTTGTTTTGTTTGTGCGACGTCAGGAATGGCATCTAAATGAGAATTATTACATCTCCTTCCAAAAAAAGACGACGAACGTCTTCATGACGCCATTGCCGAGATGCTCGAAAGTGCCATAAAATCAAGCATGTCAGTGATTTTTCGAGAGGAAATCTTAATGATTTCTACACGTCTTACCTCCCTGGTGTCACAGTGTGTGTACAATCCACAAACGCAGAGCGGGACATAGAAGCAGTTTAACAATATTTAATATAAACAACGGTCAAAGACAACAGTTTTACACACACACTATGCATTGAGGTGAACGGACAAACACTGTAGGACAGAAGGCAACTTATAAAGGAGGAGAAATCAATAATAATTAACTAGACACACCTGAACAGAATAACTAATCAAACAGAACTAGGTCATGGGGAAAAACAAAAGGCACATGGAACAACACAACATGACAGCTACACATGTGACACCTGGAGAAAGAGATGAAATCAATCAGGGACAGAATGGATTATATGCAAACCACAGTGCGCAACATTCAAAAAATATTCCATTGCTAGTGCGTCACAGTTGGACGAGCTGCAGGAGAAGTTATGACTATTTGAAGATAAGGCCAGACAAAATAACCTAAGGCTGGTGGGCCTACCTGAAGGCACTGAGGGCGGTTACACATTACAGTTCCTGCAGACCCAGATTCCTAAGTGGTTGCTGAACTTACAAGAGAAGGTGATTGAGATTGAACGTCTCTATGCGAACGAAGACCCCGCCAGAAAGAAAGCACGTACTTTGATTTTCAAGCTTCTCCGGTACAATGACAGGCAAGCAATCCTGGAGGAATCCAGAAATTCTCCGTCCCTAAGCCACGAAGGAGTAAAGCTGTGGTTCTTTCCTGATTTCAGTAAGGGCATCTCAAAAAAGAAAAGTTATGTCGGAAAGAAGGAAACGCCTACAACAACTGGGCATTGAGTCGTTTTTCTATTATACCTGGTGATTAAAGTGATGAATGGTCGTGAGCAGATTTTCCCCTGCAGACCTGTATAAGTTTGTCTCATCACTGGACGCCGACACCCCGATGGGATCAGATGTTACCCTGACACCTCGAATCGCTGTCGACTAAACTCAGCCACATTATCATTGTCCCTTGTATTTCAAGTAGGGAAGTAAGCCCCTTTTACTGACATTTGAACAAGCAGGACACTGATTTTGTCAAGCAGTCGGAACGCATGGCTTCAAATTATTTTATTTTCCAGGCAGGTAAGAGAGTTCGTTTCTGCTCTCTGTGGGCTGCCCTTGTTATTTTGTTCTTTGTTTTTTACTTTGTTTAATCTTTGCACTGTTAATAACAGGGTTTGCTCTTTCTGATTACATGGTCAATCTGGTTTTCCTGGGTGACTTTTTCGTTTATATGCACGGGTTCATCTGTTTCAAGTATTTAACATGTGCCGAACTGACATGAATGATATCAACGTGTTATTGTGGAATGTTAATGGCTTGAATTCCCAGTTAAAACAGAACTAAATGCCTGGACTATTTACTGTACATCGTAAAAGAGCCGATATAGCTCTTATACAAGAATCTCACCTTAGGCTCTCTTATGTAACTCGCTGTAAAAACAGGCATTTTAAAATGATAGCCTCCTCTTCTTACACTAGTACTTTGAAGGTAGTGGTCATACTACAGAACAGAAGATTTCCATTTATAATAGAGAAATCAGGGGATGACGACCATGGATGGATTACATGTTTTAGGATCATGGAATAATTTAAAAATTGTTTTTGTTTCAGTCTATGCTCCCAATAAATTTGATGTAGATTTTTTCCCTCTGCTTACTAAGCTCCTTCTCAGTTTTGGTGACTACAGCCTGGTGGTGGGTATCGATGCTAATACAGTCGTCAACCCTTCAATCGATCAATCTCTCCCCATGATATATAAGGATTACTCTTCACAGGCATTTAATGATTTTATTATGGATAATGACTTATGTGATATCTGGAGAATGAAAAAATTTTAAAATTGTAGGGACTACACCTTTAACTCTTTCAGACATAAGACCTTTACAAGAATAGACTATATCTTAATATTAAAATGTCTTATTCAGAGGGTAAACAGCATTGGTATTCTTCCCATGTTTATTTCAGACCATGCGACAGTAATTTCTCATTTGTGTCCCCCTACAAGATTTCAAAGGACTAAAAGATGGCGCCTCAATACGTCTCTGTTATTGAAAGATGATTTTACTAAACAGTTATGCGATAGTCTGACTATGTTGCTCTCAGAGAACTCTAGTTCAGCTGCAAATAACTAGACAAAAAACAACTAAATGCTTTCTGAAAGGGACCTGTATCTCCATTGCTTCCTATGAAAATTTTATTAGTCTAAAACTAAAGAATTAAATCAGCTGGAGCACCAAATTGAAATACTGGAGAAAGATTTAAAAGAAACTTTTTCAGAACAAAGGGGGTTTGGCACTTCCTAACATCCAACTGTATTTCTGGGCATGTCAATTCTAAACATTCATTTAAGTCGTGGTTGGAAGTAGATTCCGACATTGCTTGGCGTAGCATTGAAGCTGCAGCTGTGCAGCCACACCGATTACAAGATTTGTTATTCACTGGTTTACCTAAGAAGATTAAGCATTTGAATAATAAAATAGTGGTAGACTCTCTAACAATTTGGTATGATGTTTGCAAATTTACTAAATGTGATAACAAATTCACAAAAGAATGCCCAATCTGGAAAAATTATCATCCGCAATTTGGGGGAATACCATTTATCTTTAAGTCATGGTCAGATCAAGGTGTTTTGGGTGATATTTTTGATAAACGGTGTTTAATGTAATTTCAGGATTTCAGGCCCATCAACATGCATTATAAACTGATCCACAAGGCTTATGCAACTCCATATGTGCTACACAGAATGGAGTGCTTACCCACCCCTTTTTGTACATTGTGCAATTCAAATACGGCAGGGACCACCACTGTCCACTTATTCGTTTATTTTGGTATAAGGTCTGTCAAACAATCTCAGATCTTTGTGACAGGTTTATTCCTAAATACCCCAATATTTGTTTATTGAATGATGACTGAGACCTTAATTTAAATGTTTACCAACGTAGGATATGTCATACCACGCTGACTGCAACCAAGAAGGTTATTTTCACAATTTGGCATGAACCCACATTCTCAGCGGATAAAATGTGGCTTATAGAATTAAAAAATATTGCATTGCTAGAGCGCTCTACAGCAAGAATTAACAGAGCTAAACCCCAAACAATCAAAGCATGGTCTGAGTTCATTGAAAAACTTACTGTTATAATAACTAGATAGACTAAACTGTGCTGTAAGTCAAATAGTAATACATTCCAACTGTATGAAGGTTGTTTGTCACCCCGTGAATTATTATTATTTTTTTTCCTTCTGCTTTCCACTGATTGCCTCATGTATTTTCTTTTAATGCAAACCCTGGCTTGTATATAGTTTTTGCTAGCTAGGTAAGCTGGCTTTGTTCTACAATAAATAAACAATCCCAAAAAAGCATAAATAGAATATAAAAGAATAAATAAGAATATTAAATTTTATTTATATATAAAAAAAAGATAGTGGCAAATTAAAACAAAACAGAAAAAGTATTTGGGGTGAAAGTAATTAGTCTTTTATTATATTATAAATAGACAAAAACAACAACAATTAAAAGCTGTATTACAATTATTGTTTTTATGGTTAAATCCATTTTTTTTCTTTGACCCAACTGCACAAAATTTTTTTTTTATTAGTTTATATTCAGTCCTTGTTATAATATGTATGTATGAAAAGTAGTAATAGTTATTGGCGTTTACTGTCAATATTGTTAATATCAGCTAGAATTATATTAAATGATATCTATTAGTGCATATTTGGAGTTAATGCAAAAAATGTGGGTTAACGTAAATTTTTACAATGAGCCGATTAACAATGGATGCAAATAAACAGCATTATCATTATGAATTTCAAGTATGACTTTTTTCTGTGGAACAGAGTTATTATAGAATTATCAAAGCTGCTCTTTTCTATACACTGAAACAGCATGATTACTAGCTGACAAGTAAAGTTACATCTCAGCTTAGTCTATTAAACACAATAATACAGTATATTAGATCAGTATATACATTTTTTTCCTCTTGCAGACAACTGATCATGTCAAGTTTAGATCATGTCATTTAGTTCAAGTTTTATCCACCTAGGGCATCCAGAACTGCCTCAATATAATAGGTGCATGGCGTTCCTGCACAAATGCACTGATTTGTTTTCAAGAGTCTTGTTTTTTGAACGCACCCACTGCGACCAATCAGCAGTTACCGCCAGTTCAGCACTTCTCTGGTGCCTGCACAGCACAACCTGTGCGTCCAACTTTAAAGCGTTATCTGTCTCTATGTTTTCTACTCAGCACAAAAGAGAATTAGGCTTTCATCGTCGTAAAGTTCATAGCTCTCACAGCCACTGGAGACTGCATCGTCTCTGATCAGACAGTGGAACCAGACGCTCCTGCAGGTCAATCAAAAACAGAAACCTTGAAGCACACCACCAGACTTCATAATAATTTCCACTGACTGCATTGCTATGCAGCCAACTTTAATACAAATACTATAGATAGGCAAACACTTTGTTTTAGAAAGTCAGGTGGTGTTAGATGAGAAAGATATGGAAGCTTGTCTCTGCCACAGTATGAAAAAAATACAAAGATTGCTTTTAATCTCACTAGTTTGTCTCACAATTCTGCCTTTTTTTCTCACAATGAAAACTGGAACTTCTGTTGACTTTTCTCAGAATTTTGAGTTTACATCTTGCAATCAGTTTTTTTTCCTGCCACAAAAAAAAGTTATTGCAATTTTTAGTAATTTATTAATAATTTAATTAATTTATTAATCCAAAGTGATTTATCAGTGAGGAACTCTACAGCATTAGTTATTCATCACAAAGAGACAGGTAACATTAAGTGCTCAAAATAAAGTTTCAGAGTTGGCCAGAAAAGTAGAAGCTACTGCTGAGATAACTTTACAAAAAAGTACCACAGCAGTATATAATTTCCTCAAAAATACCATAGGCGTTTGTGTAATTTTTTGTGTAAGTGCCCCAATTATGGATTTATGAATATTTCTTTTTGTGCAGTGTGTAACATCTCTAAGTGAATGAAAACACAACGTCAACATTAGCATATTAGCATATTAACGCCCACTTGTTGGTCTTTTGATCTGAATGAAAATGAAAATTCATTTTTAGGTGCCTGTTTGTAGCGTTAAAAACCCACAAACACTGCATTAAATGAAACTGACCAATCACTGAATGGGTTTGAAAAAATTAATCATTGAACGAATCCTTTGGGAGTCATTAAATAAATAAGGTAAAAATAAATACATATTATAAGAAAATTACCAATTTGGGGGCTCCTAAAATCAAAATATTAATTATTATATTAAAATATTAATACCCATAATGGCCATTTTAAGCTTAAATTTCTTGTTGCTGTTGTTTATAATATTTCATTTTCTAGTTTGAATAAAGTCAAATTAAATATATTGATTTTATTCAGCAGTTGACACTTTAAAACATTAGTGGTTTTGTTACTAACTCAATGTCGCATAGAGCTTCTGAGAAGTTATGACTTTTAGGTTTTATGTTTAGATCTCGTCACACCCCTAATAACCAGCGTATGCTGTTTTTTCTGAGATGATTCCTATTCATCTCTACTACAGTATTAAAAATTATGCATACGCACATACATATATATATATATATATATATATATAATTGTTTAAATACAATTTGATACTGAGATCCTACATAAATGTATCATAAGTATTAACTTTTATGGTTTGTGGTTAAAGTACATTTTTAACAGCCTAGTAAGAGTAATAGGATATTAATAAATTTTACAGTAAAAGTAGCCCATGTGAAGTTGTGTATAGTAGGAATCAAATGAAGTCCTAAACAAAAACAGAAAAAGAAGCTAAATCCAGAAACAAGCCAGAAGCATTAAAAGAAGCAGTGCATGTTCAGCTGTAAATGAGCAAGAAATATTCTCAGCTTTCTAGTTTAATGCGGTAGCTTGTTTGATGAGGTCAGCTGGGTTGCTGCTCATCCCAACACTGGGATGAGCATCATGTTTAGCTCTTCTCCACATGAAGAGATGCTTCCTACCTCTCAAAGTTTTGTGTGCCGTTTCTACTGTGGTTCACAACCAGCGTATTTTAACATTTTTATATAGACAGTAATGAGGTTACACAACAGCTCATCAATATTAATAGGCAGTCATGCCGAACCATGCGATGGAGCCGCTCTTTAAAACATTTGCCCATTAAGGGTAGATGATTACTTGTTATAGATGGTCATGGTGTTGGCTGAGGTCCAGAATGCAAATATCTTGACTATATGCTTATTTTTTTCTCTTCTTTCTCTCCTTTTCTCTTTTTCGTTTAGGTGAGCCAAAAATTGTGGCGTTTTAATAAATGTCTCTGATTTTGGTGTGTAAATGGAGGCGTTGTATAAATTTCATGACCTCATTATATCTCTTGTGTGTCCTTCAGTCATTGAGGCCTTATGAAAAATGTATTTTCTCTAAACTTTTCAATATCTCACTAGAAGAATATGAACAGGTTAGAGCAGAAAATTGGACTCTGGAATGGGATCAGTTAACTCAAATGACAGTTTGCAGCGAGCACTGCAGCATCACCACAGAGAGCTGTTTAATGAGTTCACACAGATTCCACACCTTCATCCACAGAGCTTTCTGGTGAAGGCTATCAGTCAGCATCGGAAAATAATAATAGCCTACATTTTAATTTTTTGAGTAGCAGTGAGTTCCTATCATTCTATCTGTTGTTCTGTCATTCTGTCATGTATTGGTATGTCTATCAATCTGTCATTCAATGTTCTATAACTGAATTTGAATTAAAAAAAATTATTTGAGCGTTATTTTGTATGAATGTGGGATATTATAAATTGTTCTGCAATATAGGATTCTATCGATATATCGTTCTGTCTATAATATATATATATATATATATATATACATATATATCGTTCTAATGTTCATTCTATCCATCACCTGTTCTGATGTATCTGTCATTCTATTTTCTATAATTGAAATTTAATTAATTTTTTTTTTGACAGTTCTTTTGTAGCTTTATATGAAATATCCATCTTTCTATTGATAATTCTATTGTTCTATCATTCTTTTGTTCTATCTATCGATCAATCTGTATATCGTTCTGTCATGTATTGTTTTGAAGTTGTATTTATCCACTTTTTTTTTCTAGAATTTGTATAATTTTATAATTTAAATATCTTTATTTGTTATTTTTAAATTAGATATTTTGTATGAATATGGTATATATCAAAACATGTTTTTGATTTTTACTGAATACAGATTTTCAATGTATTCCACAGCTGCTGGACTGCTTCGTGATTCCTGTGGTGTTGCTGCTGTCGTGGTTCTTCCTGTTAGTCAGGTATAAGGTGCTGCACTTTGTGGGTGTGGGCGTGTGTCTCCTGGGCATGGGCTGCATGGTGGGCGCTGACGTGCTGGTGGGCCGACAGCAAGGCCTCGGTAAGTCCTAGCCCCTCTCATGATGCCGCGGTACACCCTGAATATTAACCAGAACAATAACCCTCTCTCGTTTCCCCTGGGTGGTGTTTTGTTTCACATGCAGCCACAATCCAGACGTTACATCAGTGTAAAGCACTGCCCAATCCTCCTGAGAATCTTGGATCATTGCGGATTGATTCAGTTTCAGTCTGTTATTAAATATGAATGAACAGTAGGGGCTTGTCCATACAATTTCACACACAGCTTTCCCCACAGGGCGGTCTAATGAAAATCACACTAATTTGCAGAGATTCTGCTGTTGTTATAGTTGTCTCTGAATAATTTACTTACCGCTGAGTTAATGTTACATTTACATTTATGCATTTGGAAGATGCTTTTATCCAGAGTGACTTTCGAGTATATGTTTTATTAGCATGCTTGTTCTCTGAGAATTGAGATTTCTTACACATGCATTAAAAATAGTGTTTTTGAGTACAGTTCATTTTTTAGCATGTATATTTGTTTTACCTAATAAGGCTCATGTTTGTTTCATACAGGGGACCATAAGCTTTTAGGGGATTTATTGGTTCTTGCGGGAGCGACTCTCTATGGCATCTCCAATGTTTGTGAGGAGTTTATCGTAAAGAACCTGAGCCGGGTCGAATTTCTGGGAATGATGGGTCTCTTTGGCTCCTTCTTCAGTGGTATCCAATTGTAAGTCTCTTACTATTAACTTTTAAAAAATAAATAATTGTAATTGTAGATTTGTGCCCTGTCATCTAGGTCTCTTAGCTTTGAAGCCATCAAGAATACTTTTAAAGCTTACATTTTTTAGGACAATTATGTTTTTGTCCAATAAAATGCTTTAATTAAAAGTCTTTTTAATGAATGTATTTTAGGGGTCCACAATATGTGCTACCATTGAAAAGATCGTGGGTCGGTAATATATTTGTTTTATTGTTTTAAAATTAATACTTTAATTTTTCAAGGATGCATTAAATTGATCAAAAGTCATAGTAAAATGATTACACAAAAGATTTATGTTTCAAATAAATAGTTTTAAATCTTTTAAGCTATTTTTAAAAAATATAATTTTTTGAATTTATGACAATATAACTATGACTCACAACTACTGTATGACTATGGCAATATAAGTAGTTTACATTGTTTTACAATTTATTGCTTATTTATTTAAATGTATCACATTTATTTATTAAAATGTATCACTAATAGTTACAATTATATGCACTGCTCAAAAAAATAAAGGGAACACTTAAACAACACAATGTAACTCCAAGTCAATCATACTTCTGTGAAATCAAACTGTCCACTTATGAGCAACCCTGATTGACAATCAATTTCACATGCTGTTGTGCAAATGGAAGAGACAACAGGTGGAAATTATAAACAATTAGCAAGGCACCCTCAATAAAGGAGTGGTTCTGCCATGTATTAATAAATGGATTAATAAATTTGATTTCCATTGATAATTTTTGTGTGA
The DNA here is from genome assembly GCA_032359435.1 of Enteromius unitaeniatus. Lineage (NCBI taxonomy): Eukaryota > Metazoa > Chordata > Actinopteri > Cypriniformes > Cyprinidae > Enteromius > Enteromius unitaeniatus. The sequence goes on from JAUMHI010000065.1 coordinate 18,939,503, forward strand.
TTTTGTTGTCAGCACATTCAACTATGTAAAGAACAAAATATTTAATAAGAATATTTAATTCATTCAGATCTAGGATTATGTCACGATTAGCTGGAGTTGCCAGCCCAGCTTACTGGTTGGCACACCAGCATCAGACTTTTTTTGTAGTCTTGTACTTCAGACTTGTGTTTTATGTCTGTTTTCATTCATGGACTCATTCACAGGAACTCATGCCCCCGCCTGCTCGTTTGTTGTCATGTTGTTTCATTGTTGTCTTCGCCCATCTTGTTTGTTACCATTGTCTTTCATCGCAGGTCTCCACCCGCTGACCTAGTTCCCTGTGTATAAATCCCCGGTTGTCTGTATGTTTGTCACGGTTCATTGTACTGCCATTTGGAGTGTTAGTTGGAGTTTTCCCTGTGTTTTCCTGCCTTGAATTTTTGCCGTTGTTGACCTCACCTGTTTCCCAGACTCTTGCTTTCGTCTCACTCTTTTGGATACTGTTTACCCCTCGCCTGACTCACGCTACTGACTTTGGTTAAACTGACTTCTGCCTCGCATTTAATATGGATGTTTGCCGGTGATTACCCTACTTGTCTGTCTATGCTCTGTGTAACTCAATAAACAGCCTGCATATAAATTTGCACGCCTCCTCATCTCCATAGCATGACAGATGTGTTATTTTAGTGTTTCCTTTATTTTTTTTGAGCAATATATATATATATATATATATATATAGTCGCGGTGTAGACAACACAGACACAGTGGTAGAGACATCTCGCCTCGG
>JAUMHI010000065.1:18951724-18975938 GCA_032359435.1 Enteromius unitaeniatus
TCGTTTGATAGATAGACAGATAGAATATAACGATAAATAAACACAATGATAGATAGATAGATAGATAGATAGATAGAATGATAGGACAGAATGATAGATAGATCAACAGATTGATAGATAAAATGATCGAATGAACAATATATAGAATGATCAATAGATAGATAGATAGATAGATAGATAGATAGAGCGGATGGATGAATGGATGTGCATAATTAGATAGATAGATAGATAGATAGATAGAACGATCGTTTGATAGATAGACAGATAGAATATAACGATAAATAAACACAATGATAGATAGATAGATAGATAGATAGATAGATAGATAGATAGATAGATAGATAGATAGATATTTTCAAAACATCTTCCCAGGAAGCTCAAACTAAATTGAGTTTCTCTCAAGGTGAAGTGTGCGTCTGTGATGTAGTCAACCTCCAGTTCTTTCCAAGGTCTTCTGGAGCAAAACCCGCTTTCATTTCTGATTAATTTAGCCCCCAGCTCAACGTTTATAGAAACATTTTTTATTTGTCCCTCACAACTCTGCTCTTTAAGAGACTGAGCACAAACGTGCCTCTACACTGCTGAAGAACGTTTCATTGTTTATTTCGAAGTAGGAATTTCTATAAGCTAGAAGTTCCCTTTATGTAGTTCAGCTGTGTGCTTCAAATGCTGACTGACTGACATCTGGGCTTCTACCACTGACTCAGAACATTTGCAGTATGATGATGGCTGGCAGATGCCTCCTTCCTGCTTAAGAAAAGTTTAACGTCTGGAAGTCTGAGATAGAGAAAAGAAGTTAAGATCGGGCTCTTCAATCTAAACTATCTATCAATCTATCTATCTACCTATCTATGACATATCTTATTTTATTGTTGTTTTACATTCTGTTAAACTTTAAAGTTACAGTCGCATGGATTTCTTTGATCTTCAGCTCATTTTAATTTCTCAACATTCAAATTTGAATTTCAATTTTGTGTCCTGTTTACACAATTCAAATTCAGGACCTTAACTGAAATCTGTAACCCATTTATCTGACATACCTATAAAGATTCTGTTCATCTTTAGAAGGTTAGAGAGCTAAATGTTGATCACTGAAAAAAACACAGCTAATTTAGCTCAACGTTTTCCACCCTGTTAGGTTTTTATACAATGTCGAATGTGAAACTAATAGGGTGGAAATTGTAAGAGAATACCAAGCTTGTGTGTGTTCCAAACATTTGTAAGCCAAAATGTTTCCGGATACCAGGAATGACCCAAATACATCCTTTAGGGGTTTCCCTTTTGAAAGAATACTTCTCTACAACTGTTACCTTTTTTTGTTTTTACTGAGAATCTATGCATCTAATGTTATGTTACTGTGCGACTATAGACTGATCAACATGTCACGTATTACACTAATGTGAAAGTAGTTTAAAAAGCCACCAGACAAGGCGATGATCGGCGCTGATAACTTCAGTCTGTCGGTCTTTGTGCATTCAAACTTCTGAATCCTTGATATTCTTGGTTGGCAATCTCATCTCTATTCTCTTATATCTCCAATAAAATCAATGTGCTTTGGTCTCTGATGCCTGAGCTGCATCAACTCAATTTAACGCTCAATCGAGCATTTACATCAGCCCGTTCAACACTAACGCAATGTCTACCTGCACTGAGACGTGAGGTAATGAAAATGAAACACCTTCAAAGCAGCACACCTGAAATAGAGCTCATTTGACTTATTTAAAGCAAATTAGCATCTATACAGAAATATGGTGAATTATAACATTATAATGTATTCTGATGGTTGTTCATGCAGCGCACTTGCACTATTTTTCAATCATTGCTGTATATAAAAGTGCTAGACTGTTTGCAGTTCTGGTAGTTTTTTTTTTTTAAATAACTCTTTGAGCATCACATTTTTTAAAGACCCAATTGAATCACTCATTAAAATAGGAAATTTGTACAGTCCTTTCAAAATAAAAAAAATAATAATAATTTTAATGAGCATATGACTGGAAAAATTTTGCATAAATATAATAATCTGTTAACAATAAATTGACCCTTCACAAAGACCAGCCTAGATCATGTTCTTACTCAGTAAAAAATATATTGTGGAACAAATTAAATTAATTTAAATTAAAATCCAATTAAAATTGTCTTAAGAGGACACTGAGAGCCAACAGACAAGACATAGCAGATTACTTTTGGAATGAAACAAAGTCTCAGCTTTCAAATTTGTGCATTTTTAAATGAATGTAACCTATAAATACCATAATCTTTAATGTGTCTTGCCAGATCGCACTTTAACATGAAGCGATCATCACTTTACTAGTTATAGCACAAAATAAACCTGAATGAACATCAGATGGTATCTTGTTTCAATTGCAGAAAGTTGTAAATGCACAACATTTTAAAATTCAAATCCATCGATTTTAATCCACTCTTGTCTGTTTGTTGGACAAAATGACAGATTCAGCCATATGATTGGTCAGATTGCCTGTAAATCAAACTCCCAACAGAAGATCAATTGTGTTAACGTTTAGGAGTACATTAGCATATAAATGGCCTGAAAGCACACAACCTCAACTAAAAGCCACAAAACTCAGGAGTCAAATTACAAATAGCATTTTTATGCATTTTAGCATAAACATATGATACATATTTTTATGTAAACATATGCTAGATGGATGTCTTTTTCCATTGTAATGCATCTAGTTGTCATTCATCATTGACATTCATAATAAACAGGACTTTGAGTATGCTTAATGACCTAATTCTCATTCTAGAGATCATCTGACCATTTTTTCTTAATTTTTCCAGACTTTACATTTTAAATGTGCATATCTAAAAGTGAATTCTGTCGCCTTTTAAGAATTACATTAGCATAATAAATAGCTTGAAGGCAAACACATATTAAATAAAAGCCACAAAACTCCAGAGTCAAATCTTTAGTTTATGTACATGTAATGTTTTTGACCATTGTGATACATCTGGCTGTTAAAAAAACAAACTGAATTTGCCATTGACATATTTCCTATTAAAACAGGACTTTGGGTAGATCAAAAAGTTAATTTTTCACAAAACATTTTAAATAATAACCTTATTTAAATTCTAGAGAGCATCTGACTGGACATAAATGTGTAAAAATCGAATTTTCTCTCTATTTTCCCAGATTGTACATTTTAAATGTGCATATCTTCTAAAAGTGAATTTTGTCAACTTTTAGGAGTACATTAGCATATAAATGGCCTCGCAGCAAACACATATTGACTAAAAGCCACAAAACTTGAGAGTCCAATTACAAAGAGCCCTTTTAAATGCATTTTGAGACCCCAAAGCTCAAGTGCAAGAATACCATGTGAAATCATAATTATTTTAAAATGTCAACAGATTTTTGAATACGAGAAAGGACCGCACTTGAATATTTAAAAGTGACTCTCGTTCAGTTGCTAGGTGAACCAAGTTCACCGTGACATGAACTGAACCGGATAGACTGTGTGTGAGTTTCTCATGACAAAAGAGGACAACTCCACATAAGACTACCTTGCGTCACTTGCACCTCATTTACATTCAAACCAGCATGCAAGAAAACACATTTAATGGTGCTTCAGACTAAATGATTTTTCCTGGGTTAAGAGCAGTCGTAACAGCGACAGCAAAACATGCATGATACGGCCACCGTTAAAAACATGCCCAGTGCAAAAGCAGAGCCCTAGGCAAAGGTTTATTGTTGAAAAAGAGTGAAAATAGCTAATTTAAAGCGTATATAAAACCTAAAACAGTGTAATTTACATGTTCACACATATGCAAGACAGTACATTACGGAAAATGAATATTTTTTTTCCTAATGTCGAATTAAAATATTCATTCTCTCTGATGCAACGTGGTGTTCAAAAACAATAAAAGACATTACGTGACAGATGAGTCATATAACTTCCATCACAAACAGAAAACACAACACAGAGACAGACACCAACTCCCAGCATGCACTGCAACGGTGGGGACACATGCTCCCATTTGCATTCCAATGCCATTTCCAAAGCTCATGTATGGGACTTCAGAAAGTAACATTAAGCATACATGTACATCAGTGTTAGGAAAAAGCTCAAGTATCCCTTTTATTTGTCTGATGTGGATGCACTGGCTACGTTCGGAATGGAATACTAGCTTCTTGCATACTGTGTACACAGTATACTACCTGCTAGGGTTTGAAAACAATGTAAAACAGAATGCAATATGCAGCAAGAATGTTTCAAAAAGCAGTATGCCACATTGTTAGCATGGTGTTTAATTAAACAAGAAGTATGCATTAAAAATCTAAATATATAATTACATAATTTGGTACAGCGTTGTTCTTGGCTGAAACTAAATAGAACCAAAACTAATACAAATTTTGTAATTAAAATAAGCTTTAAATAACATATCAGAAATGTAAAGTTGAAGTACTAAAATCACAAAAAAATTATCTGAAACAAAAAAAGATAAATGGAAATATATATATATATATATTTAAAGAGGTAACTGCAGAAAATACCTAACAGGTGTATTTTACAATATATGTTAGTGTTGTCAAATGATTAATTTTACAAAATAAAGGTTTTTGTTTGCATAATTTGCATGTGTTCTGTGTATATTTATTATTTATATATAAATACATACACATGCAGTATATAAGCATAAACTATTTTTCTGAAATATACACATGTGTGTGTACATTTGTGTACAGATGCGATTAATCACAATGAATTGGTTAGCAGCAGTAATATATATAGTATATATATATATATATATATGTGTATTAGTATGTTAAAACAACTTCTTCTTTTTTTTTAATAAAATGACATTTAGTGCAAAATGCCATAAAATTAATCAAATTAATTTAAAAGACGAAAATAGAGATGCTCATGCATCAATGGAAATGAAAAGGTTAAGCAAAGATGTTTTTATGGGATACAGTACCTGGGCCTAGCAAACTGTTTTGGAAAATACAATATATGATACATTCCACATATATTTAATATGTGTACCATGATAGTATTCCATTCCAAACAAGTGTAGCGTCTACAAAAAAAAAAAAAGAATGATTTTTGGTCATTTTTTAGCTTGGCAACTTTAATTCTCCTACAACTTTAATTCCACCCCAACCCACCCACCGCCCCCCAGCACCCCACTGAACTCCACAGCATCAATCCAACTGAGAATTGCAACATGGACCAAGTCTGCGACCGGGGCAAAGCACTATTATTTTTCTTAATAACTTGTTTCTTCGGAGCCGTGATTCCAGATTTCACACTCTCTGTTAGGCAGAGAGGAGCCTGGGAGATGCAAACACAAAGCAAACCATCAGAACTTTGGGTGTGCATGTCCTCAGCATGTAAAAGGGATACAACAGCTGTCTCTAGATAAGTGGGCGGCCGGTTTTCGGTGTGCTGGTGTGTTTGTCCGCCGGCCCATGGTGCAGAGAGCAAGGCGTCTGCCGTGATGAGGTGTGCCTCACCTCGTCAATTTCTTGGGTTCGGTGAGAGGGGTTGGCAGGGACAGGGGTTTGCTCGTGTTAGGCTCCAGCTGGTGAATGGGGGAGTTGGGTATGGGTTCGAGGCGGTTGGGCTGGGGCTGGCCGCTCCCTGTCCCGGAAGCCTCCACATTGGCCATTAGATTGGCCGAGCTGCTGAATCGGGTGGCTGATTTGTCGTTCTTTCGCTTTTGCTACATAGGACGACAAGAAAAGCAAACAAAAAGGAAGTTGGCAGAGCTTGACGCTCCATTTTGGAGAAGTTCTCCTAATGATCTCTTCCTTATAAGTGCCCACCCTGAAAGTCAAGCTCGCAACACTCAGCAGAGGAAGCATCAGTCGCTCTCAGCCAGTCAAATCAAAATGAGTCGAAAGAGATGTGTCAGGAAGAGGCTGTTGAAAATTTCAGACTGAAAGAAGAATGGCTTGGAAAGCAAAGAAGAACTGGATGTCTAAACAGGAAGAGAACGCGAAGTAACGAGAGACACTGACAGTCACACGTGAACACTCACACACACATATATACACATGTAATCACCGACACTTGGAAGTTATAGAACACAGATGAGGGCAACGGTGAAATATCTGGTCAAACAGAATGACATTGTTGAGACTGGGTCAGGAACTGCTGTGACATATGGAACAAACATCCTTTTCTCTCAAGCTCTGGTAAAACAGGAAGTTAAAGGGATGGGTCACACAAAAATGAAAATTCTGCCATCATTTACTCACCATTGTGTTGTTTCAAACCTGTATTGTACTGGCTTTTTTCTAAGCAATTGCAAGCCATTTAAGCTTCAAATATGAAAAATTCATAAAAATAATCTTCTGAGCTTTTACTTTAAAGATAAAAAAATCTGAAGTTATTTTTGAATAAATTTAAATACTAATTTACTAAAACTGTGAAAACTGAAACAAAAGCTATATATATATATATATATATATATATAACCAGTATTTTGGTAGTATTGCATGTCAAACAGGTTTTCAGACTACAAAAATAAAATAAAAATAACATTTAATTCAACATAAGAAAATATATCATACAGCTTCAAGAGAACTGAAAATTGCATGCACTACTTTTATGATACTTTCAAGCTGATTATTATTATTTTTTTTGTCCCTTTTATGCTTGAAAGCTTCTGTCCCTGTTCTTTGCAGTTGCATAGAAGAAACCATCCAGTATGTGTATTTTTCTTTTTCCATGCAGGTTTGGAATGACATGAGGGTGAGTAAATGAATATTCATTTCTGGGAAAACAATCCCTTTAATAATGTGCATGTGTGTGTGTGTAAGGGCTCCAGCATGCTCCCAGTTAACAGTGTTTCTAATGAACTCCAGTCTGGCATGTCAGTTGTATTGCCTTTGATTGCACCCCAGCAACACTCCATCCTAACCAGGCACAACACATCTAAATCATGTTCACAGTTAACAGAGGATATGTGAGATTTAATATAAAGCTGTGGAACAGGATTTTAATCCAATGATCAGTCACTGTGGAACCAGGTGACTGTCATGATATCAGTGCAGCTGACTAGGAACTCCAGTTAGCAAATACACAAGTAATTAACAACATTTGGCTTTTTTTGGGTCATGCCTGGCTAGAATACAGTGTAAGAAATGACATTCAAGATGAACTTTAAAGCCTCATATAATGCTGTCATTTCCAAAACTTAGTGAGCTGCCTCACTGTCTACCAATTTCTTTGTGTTCGACCAAGCTATTTACTTTTTCAAAATAGCGTATCCCAGTGCGAACAGCCAGCATCCAAACTAAAATCAAGACTAATCGATCACTAGGTTTTGGAAACAGCAAATACATCTTAAACTAACCCACTACCAGCTCCACACACAAGAACACAGCAGAGTACAAAGAAGAACTCTTACCTTGACAAGAGGGTTAATGACACCAACATTAGGATTTGCGTTGAATATTTTGTTGAAGTTGGTCTCTCTGTTGACAAGCTCCAGCTGGTAAAACTTTTTGTCATCCTGGAAGGAAAAGTAGATTCTCTCATGATATTCATGGACAATGTAACACCACTGACACCACCAAAATGTGACTAAACACAAACATATGATAACAAGATTAAATATACAAATAAGCTTGTATTAAAAAGTACTATTTCATGTGAAATTGTTTCTCACACACACACATATAAATATATATATATATATATATATATATATATGGAAAACGTTACCTAAATATTTAAAATCTAAATGCATACATTGAAATATAAACAATATAAAAACAGGCTACAATTTAAATAAAACAGGAGTTTTTTTTAAGCTTCTTCTTCTTCTGAGAGAGAGAGAGAGAGTAAGAGAGAGAGAAAGAAAAAAAACGTATTATTCTGACTTTCTCACAATACTGAGTTTCCAATTTACAATTTTAAAAAAGCTAATCTTTTAATCTAAATATATTCTGTTTACTGTTTTCACAAGTCCACACATTTATTTATCATATATAAGTTAATTGTAACTGTTTTATCTCACAATTCAGTCTGAATTATGCGGAAAAAAGTCACAATTACCTTTATTTATTTATTTATTTATTTATTTTTATGTGTCAGAAACTATTTTCCACAAAACTACAAAAGTTATACAATCTTCAGAATCAAACCTATATATTAACCTTTATATTATATATATATATATATATATATATATTTTCATTTCAGCTTTGGTTCAGTCAACTGAACTGCATTCAACTTTACTTGTAATGATTTGCATGTTTTAAATGGTTTAAAAAACAACAAATGTTTCACTTTAGCAGGTGCTAGTGTGATTTTATTGCAGTCTGCAGTTGTTTTTGTGCGAGGAAAGTCTTCTTTGTAAACCATTGTTTACAAAACTATTTTGTAAGCCATTGTTTTAAAGAGTGTCACTGTTGTAAGTGTTTCCAGAGCAGGATTAAGCTGGTCTTTCCAGCAGGGTTGTCTGTCCTGAAATAGATCCATCCCTACAGTCTTGCGAGACTGTGCTAATGTCAGCAGGACGAGCACCTGTGGGATACCTTGTCATGTGTAACAACAGTCACAGTATTGTGATAAATTTCACAATAAACCTGTGATATTGTAAATGAGCATGTCACACCTCTCAAAGTGATCTTACCACCAGTTTCTTGACCAAAGCTTCTCTCTCGGCCACCATATCCTTCAGTTCGGCTATTGTCTGCAGATCCTCAGGCCTGCTCTCTCTGTTCCGGAATTTTTCTTCTGTTCCCTCCAACCTGAAGAGCAAAGAAAAGTTATTTAGAATGAAATGTCAGTATTATTATTAGCATCTTTAACATTTAACATTAACATTTTTTATCATTAGCATTTAGTTTTCCCCAGTCTAAGACTGTGGATGAGGTAAAATAAATGTATCGTAGAACACAAATAAACTTGCATATGAACCAGTGATTGAAAATGAAAAGAACTTACAATTTTTACAGATTTGTTTTGTTTGTTTTCATGTTCATTAAAATACTGCTGCATTAGCTTAGCAACACGCTAATGATCACACTTTGAAATCAATTGAAGTAGCATGCAAAGCACTATTTCTGTAAGCAGTGTGTAGAATGCTTTAAATTGTTCACTTCAGAGTTTCCATGATTAGGGTGCTCTCTAGGCAGCAATATAATAAGTTACATGGTTTAGAAACTGAGATATCGACCCTCTCGCCACTCTGTTTACAATCAGTTTGGGCTTGTGACTGTTCTGACACTTTAACTTAGTTAGAAAGCAAAGCTTTGTGCTTTGAACACAGAATGAATTAAAAACCGTTGATAATATTACTGATGTAATATTACAATATGAAATTGACATCTGCCTTTCATTTTCTCTGCTTCAGATCATATTACTGTGATTGTTAAAATCATCAGCACTTTTGAATAGCCGTTGCTCTAACTTTCTTTCATCTACAGGAATTCTTTGATGATCATGTCATCGAGGATCAATATCTCAACAGTTTCTGCATCTTTGAAGGATGTTTCTAAATGTGTGATGAATCTTTAATGAGCATGCAATGTGACGCTTCCCCAGAGGTATACAGAGTTAAGATTGATGGCTGTTTTCATATAAAAACCTTCCCTAAGGACTTCACAAATGCTGGTAATAATGAAGCTGAGGCTGTTTCATGAATAGTTTTAACTACTAAGAGCATGTTATTAAATCTAGCAATCTATTCAGACTAACTAGGTTATTAACCAGGGGCTGGATGGGCACTGCCCTCACATTTACACTCTGCAGCCTCAAGAACAACATTTTAATGTGTCCATATCAGATGACTTCACTTCTAAACACTTCTAAACAATCTTTCTATCTGTCCAGCCATCCATTCGTCTGTCTGTTTGTCTTTCTATCTATCTTTCTTTCTATCTGTCCATCCATCTACTCTGTTTCTTTCCATCCATTTATCCATTTATGCTTTTTTCCATCCATCCATCCATCCATCCATCCATCCAACTGCTGTTTAACCATACTTCCATTTACACATCCATCTATCATATATCAATCCATCATCCATCCATTCATCCATCCTTTATCTGTATCTATCTATCTATGCACTGTCATCCATTCATCCATACATCCATCAGCTCTATCTATCTGCTCTATCTATCTATCTAATTATGCACATCCATTCATCCATCCGCTCTATCTATCTATCTATCTATCTACTGTCATCCATCCATCCATCCATCCATCCTCTCCCTCTCTCTCTATCTATCTATCTATCTATCTATACTCTGTATATATGTCTATTTGTCTGTCTGTCTCTCCATCCATCCACTATCTATCCACTATATATGACTGCTATTTATCCATTTAAAGTGACAGCAGCCAAACAGTGCATGCTGCCTGGAGAGTGCACTCGAGCGGTTACAGTAGAGCAGCCTATGCTCTGCACACGAGGATCACCACACACTTGAAATATTCATGAGACTTAAATAGGTTGAAATTTAAAACTGGTTGGAGGACTTGGTTTGGGGAAGCTCAGCTGTCATAATAATTAATTGCTCAGAAGACAGGACTGTCATTTCAATAGCTTTGTGTTATGTTTAATTAGCTGGCAGTGTATCTCCACTCCTCAGGGACACCTGGTGATGGCACACTTAAGAAATGCTGAGGGATACAAGTTATGACTGCTTCACACGAGACCTCATTCTGTTCAGTCACAGACCGACTACTTCTCACACTAAAAATACTTGCATGATGCTAATGTTCAAAATAGCTCACCCTGAAATCATTTATGCACTCTCATATCTTTCAAAAATCTGTATAAGTAATTATTTCGTGGTACACAACAGGTTATCTTTCCGCACAATGTGAATGGAGCTGTCAAGATCCAAAAATACACACTGAAAATAGCATAACAATAGGCCCAACTAGACTTGTGCATCATATAACCAAGTTTTCTGAAGTAAGATAGCTATAAATATACAACGGTCAGTGTCGAATGATTCGTGAACAAATGACCGGTTCTTTTTAGCCTTTATTAAAATGAGCACATTATCAGATCAGTTATCAGAATTGTGTTTTCCTTAAAAAGCACCAAAAAATAATTGTTAACAGAACTCTTAAGAGACTGAATAATCAATAAGAGGAATAAAAACCATTAGGAATGAGAATTATGAAGGGTTTTGATTGTGAAAAACAAAGACAATGCAGTATTTAACCATTTGTGCTTCAGTATGAACAAACGCGTTGCATCAAGATCATCTGACAGGCAACTAAATTTGTCATTTGATAATGTCTTAAACTGATTTAAATGTCAAAGAAGTTATCATATAATTTCAGAATACCTGGAATACATAACTACTTTTATGGTTCGTATGTGGATCTTAAAAAGAGTTGCATGAATATCTACCCCTTTATTTTAGTGAAGAAAGTAAGTCATACAAATCTGAAACTACAAAGGGAATGAATAAATGATAGAATCTTCATTTTTGGGTGAACAATTCCTTTAAGATCAGTCCTTCACACTCTCTGCCTCATGAACACACAAAAGAAGCATTTTCACAGACATTTTTGATAGCTGATTCATTAAAAACACTAGGATTTAAATGATCCTTGGATATTACGCTATGCAACGTTGTCTTTTCCTGTTTTTTTGTGGGCCATGGGGCCTTTCCATGTCATGACACACACTTCCAGAATCTAAATTATTTATTATAATTTTCAGTTCTGAACACTGAGTGAATTTAGGCAGTCGGACAAACTAGTTTTCCACGACAAGCTGCTCAGTAGCTGGGTGTGTTGGTGTTCTCGTTCAAGTAAACCTAAATTAGGTTACCTCTGACAGCATCTACAGTCAAAGAGCTCTTCTACAACCCTGCCAGCTTTCTATATTTATATACACACGCATGCATATACACCTACAATTACCTCCTCTTCATATACGCCTGTGTTTCAGACTCAAATTCATATAACCATGTATATCATTCAAAGTCTTGTAGTGGAAAAATTAGGCTGAATAAAAATAAACTGGGACATTTTCCCATTTATCTCTATGACAAAAAGTGTACCAATATATATATTTTCAACTAGAATAAATAATTTACACATTTAGTGCAAAAATATTCATAATCCTATAATCCTATAACCAGACACTTTTTACAGTGCTTATACTGTATATACACTAGGAGCAATAATGTATTAAATGATGGCGAATAGCATTATTTACATGCTTGTTTCTCCATATGAACAACGTCCATTATTAGAGCACAAAATAACCCTAATCCAAACATGAAAAAATACACATAAACAGCATGTTTCATAGCTAAAGGCATCTGCTACTCTTATCTGAGCTGCTTTGACAGGGTCGTCTGTTTTGCTCTCAGTTCTCACTTCATATATATCTAGATATTTTCTCTGTTTCCCTCCCAGCATCTCTTTAGAAACACTGTCCGCATCTTTCCCTCTCCACCAACCCCTCTGAGTCTACATCACAGTCTGGTGTCCTTTTTGTTAGCATTCAAGCCGTTTCATAGCTCCTGTCACCAAATGCATGTAAGCAACTAGTCAAAATAGAAGTTACTGAAACTTCATCCCCAAAAACAAAAAAAAATGGCATACTGTATATCGAATATGGACTTACAGGATCTGCAGGGCGGAGATCTTGTCCTTCAGCAGTTCCTGGGCCTTGTTGAAGTCTGATAGCATGTTTTGTGTTTCTCTGTGGTGGAGAGCATTCAGCTCGGCCATCTCACGCTCATGTTTCTTACACAGGTCCTGCTCATGAGCTCTGTGAATACAAACACACACACACGTCACTCTAAATGACTCTACAAAACTCTCTTTAACCCACATCACTACAGCTGTAGGGCTGAAGGACATTACATCCACAGAGAAATAGCTTTTGAGAAGGAAATAAATGAAACACACAATGCATACATTGTGTTTTATATTAAATACATTGTATTTTACACTTCTAATCCAGGAAATAGAATTAATCAATTTGATTGATTATATCATTTAGTTACAGATTCATACTTGTTCACTGGATCCATTTTTGTGGAAAGCATGAAACATTTTTTTCAGGATGCTTTGATAAACAGAAATTTCCAAACAACTGCCACTTTTGATCACTGCTAATTAAAAGCATTTAAATGTGTAAAAAATGAAAAAAAAAATCTTCTAATATTTTTTTCTTAACCTATACATATACACCTAACCTGTTTTATGAAAAAAGAAACAAAAACTCAATTGTGTAACTTTTATGCTTAAAAAAATTGCCAGTAGGATAAGAAAAATATACTTAAGACATGTTCTATGAAAACAAAGCTTAGACTTAGATTTTTAAACACTGTTTTTTGTATTTTGTATACAAAAATTAGTTTATCAAAAGTTTTAATATTGTCATTCAGCTCAGAGCTGGTCAGATAGATTCATAGCTTAGAGCTCTTTTTTTAAGTCTCTATGGAAAAAACTAATTAAAAAATGCAAGCAGGGCCCCTACAATTGTGTGTGGTCACTATTGTGATCTATTAACAACGTATGCTTCTTTTGATTCCCCTATTACATGAAACTTTCATCCAGCTCATTGTTTGTTTCTTTGCTCTGCTACAAATGTTCTGTCTCAGTAAATAACATTCACAAAGCAGAGCGTTACAAGAGTTTTCAAAAGACAACATGCTTCCTGCTACATACTATAGATTTTTAGGTAAGTCATGTTTATTTTTTCCGTTCTGCAATTTCTATGCTATATGGCTTTTATCTGAAACACAATTCAACCACACGCTGTGATGGCTTCACATAAAGAGCAATAAAGCAGGATCTCCTCTCGGTCAATGAAAGACCCCTGGGGAACGGCAATGCAATTTATTTGCCTCTTTTATCTCAGGACCTGGACACATCAGTGTTACATTGAAAGCAAAATGAGATCAGCAACTGTCTTGCATTATGATGTGTGTTACTAAACAATTACATTATGTCAAAACAGCCACTATGTATAATGAAATGGCTTTTTTATCACTTATTAATACAAGGGTGAAATATTAATATCACCCCTGAATAAAAAGTTAAAAAGTCTGTTTTCTTTTCTTTAAACTACAACAAAAGACACACAACACGGTTCAAAAGAGCCAGACAGCAACAAAACGACTGGGCAAAACGACAGACAAATCCTGATAGGACTTTCTAGGCAAGAACATGGTGCACTTTTTTCTTTTCTTTTTTTCCACTTGAAACCCCATTCTGCTTGAAAATAATCAAATTTCCTTCTCTTTCATCATCACCAATGACTTCTGTCACATAAAACCAGAGGAGAATGTTACATTAGGGGTTGTTTAAGGATTGCAGATGTTCTCTACTGAACAAGGATGACCTCATTGCAACCCAGTGCATGAAATCTTACTTACACACTTTTTAAGTTTACTCACTTTTTCGTTAATGCAGTGGAGGATGAAATACACCAATCAAGTACAAAATAAAATATTACTCCAGTAAAAGTGTAAGTACCTATTTTTGTTAATCATATTTGCTATTTATTTTAGCCAGCGCTAGTCAGACTAGTCATTAATCAGCACTAAGATTAGTGCAGACCATTAATACTGTATGTATCGATCTGATCACTTTAATTATATTTTATTAATATTTTATTCGTTTTTAGTTCAAATTGTAGCCATTTTAAAATAATTTTTATTTTAACAATTTTATTCAAATGTTTCAGTTCTTTTGGTTTTGGAAACTATGTTAAAACATCCCAGTTGTCTCTTAAGTTCTCTTATACATATTTGATGTAATGTTTTTATACATTTAAATTGAACATTTGACAAACAAAATTGCTAGTTTAAGAAAGTTCAAAGAAAAATGGAAATTTGCAACCAAGAAAAAAATATTTTCAAAAAGTTTTGAAAGTTCAGAAAAATATTTTTATATAGTTACTGGTAATGTTAGCAAATTTTAGTAGTACTTTTTTTTTTAACTAAGGTAAGGAAGTAAAAAGACATTATTACACTAAACGCAAGAAAACATCACAGTCTCCAATTCAAGACTAACCTGATCTGCTGATTGGCCTCGCTACGGATCTTCAAAACCTCTTTGCCCTTGAGTTCCAGCTCCTTGGTCAAAGTGCTGATGTTCTCGTTCAGGGTGTGAATCTCATGGTCCAGATTGGCAATGTGTTTCTTCCTGCGACTGACCTCCTCCTGCAGATCGGAGATGCGACTCAGAAGCTCACATTCCTGCAACACACAAAAACCTAAGGTAAAGTGAGGTCACAATAAATGCCAGACTGACCTTCCTCAAGAATGCAGCGTGATCTTGAAACATCTGAATCCAGACACAAGGACTTCCCACAGATGCTATTTTCACATAGCACTTTGAGACTATGTTGGGATCTAATATTGATGGCATATCCATCTGGTTCGCCTTGCTTATACACTGCATCTTCAAATATATGAATAGTTTAGTAATGAATAAATAAAGGTCAGGAGCAGCCAGCATTATTTTTAGCATGGAGGTTTTAGCGGTTTCTTCTCTTAAGCAACGTCAGGAGCAAATGGGCCTTCAGTTCATGTCTGAAGTTAGCAGGGAACAACTTTCAGCAACTTTCTAAAGTGTACAGTTTTTTATTTAAAAAAAATAAAAATAAAAATACAATGTTTCTAGTGATGAAATAAATTGGTTTTGAAATGAGGCAAGGAAACTTCTCTTGCAGAAATACATCTCAAAACACTGAGGTAATGTACTGTATGCCGTTGAATAAAAAGTCAGAATGACAAAACAAATTCATTTTTTTTTCAGAAAGAGCCCATGTTCATAGTTTACTTCCACATTTTCTGTCCTCTCTTTGACCTTTAGAATTAAAAGTTTTGTTACTGTTAAGGATTTATTTGCCAATAACATCTGTTATGATTGGATAACCTTTTTGCATGCAAAATGACTAGCAATAACCCTGATGTAACTAAAATGTTTATATATTTTCCATGATGTGGCATCTAACTTTTAATATACAACACACCATATAATATAATAATAATATATTTAGAACAAAGAGTTAAATTAAACTAAATTAAATTAAATTAAATTAAATTACTTTAGTTAAAGCTTAAATCCATTTTAACGCTTTAAAAATCTATGTCTTATGTCTATATCGATGTCTTTTGTAATAAAGATCTCAAGATATGATAATATTCATTCATGCTTCTAAAAAAAGTAAATAATGAAAAAATAAAAAAAGTAATAATGACTCCATATAAGCATACTGTATTGATAGAAATTGTCACATTGGCTGTTCTCTACTGTAACAATATTATATACGGGCCGCCCCAGTATACTTAGTAACATATTTTTGTTTTTATTACTATTATTATTATAAAAACCATACGCCATCAATTAATAAGTTTAAAAATCTCACCTCACCCTACACGGGTCAATAGTCCACTTCACGTGACCATCAGCTCCCGCGACTCACATGAGCTTGACAATAGGACTATATTTAGCAACTTTCAGAGCCTTTTGGGACTTTTTTTCATAACAGGTACATAATGACAAACCTAGCACCTTTCCAAAAAACCTTGGCTATGGTTCAGTTGAAAGATGTCTCCAGTACTGCCTCGCGAGCCCAAGCTCTGAATCTCCCAGCGCAGCATCATCTCTCTCTGTGTTCTGTGCAGTGAACAGCAGAGAAACAGCACTTTCAGTTGGCCTTACCACAGCACATTCGAGCACATTTCACAAGTTCCCCCTTCCTCATTAAATAACCAATAATAAGCATGTTTGGCGTGCTGTCCAGGGAGCAGGCAGAGCCCAGCGGACCCTGAGCCCTAGGGGATCAACCCCTAGGAGTCGAGGGCTGGGTAGAGCTCGGAGGCCGGCCTGGTTACCGCGTGCCCCCTAGGAGGACGGTGGGATGGCTGAATAGCTAGGATGGCAAACTCGTCTTGAAGGAGCGATAGTTGTTAGTGACTTGAGCCTTAACTAAGGAAGCTGGAAACCAGGTGTCTCTGACTAAGCAGGGCGACGGTGGCAAAGAACCAAAACTCTGTGTGGGAGAAAACAACGTGGGGGGAACCTGGCTTAGCGAGGGCCAGTTCTCCTCTGGCCGAGAAACCCGACACCTGGTTCCCAGTTTAAGTGGTGTAAGGGATGGTGGAGGGATGCAAAGAACGAAGATACGAGGGAGAGGAAGTTGGAGGTATTTAAAGGGGGAGCTTTAGCTGTGATAGGGTAATTAGTTAATAGGGAGTAGTGATTCCTGGTAAACTTGAATTTATGGCTCGTGTTTACTGTTTTATGTATAACAACAGAAAATAAGAAGTGAAAAGCTTTATTGGACAATCAGTTGTATTACAGTATGTGACCGTTCATAGAGTAGAACAGATCTGAAGTGCCAAAACTCGCCTGAATGCAAACTTGATACTATGACATCATAAATATTCAAATGTGACATCACCTGTATAATATCACAACTGTATAGCTCAGACTCTAGTACAGCTTGGATTAGATTAATTAGACAACACTTGTCTCATGGCCAATTTTCCACTCCACTGACACTTTGACTTTTAAATGCCTCACGCACAGGAAGAAGTAGAAATCCTCCTGGAAAATACAGCCGAGCCCATTTCCAGTTTTTTGCAGTTAATGGCTCTTGCTTAATCAAATTACAAGCTGCTCATCCAACCCTGAATGTCTGTAAATATCATCTCACACAATAATTAGCTCAATAATAGTTTCAGTGTATGTGGCAAAGAAAACCTGTGGCCCAGAGGGGCTTCTTCCGGGACGTATTTTGTTATAAAAGATGCCAATGTAAGCAGAAAAGGTAATAAATACCAAACATTTGTATTAAAAACAAATTTGTGCATATCCCTGGCGTGAAAATTATTTCTAATGTATACACACTCACATAATTACAAAAACATCACAGCCATTGTAGACGACCATGAATTACCCTGAAAGAGTATTTGTTAATAACTCCAAACCACAACAGATGGTTCATCTTAAAAAAAGGAAGCACCAAACGTTCACTTCTAAGAAAATCTGTCCAAATAGTAAAACTCTGAATCAGTGCCAGTCTGTTTTTCTTACTCTGCATGATGTCATTCTTTAGAGCAGTGCATTAGCTTAATCATCCATATAAAACAGCATAGTCATATGAAATGTAATAAAGCAGCTATACCTTTATATAAAGAGAATTATCCTTTCTGCACGGGCTGAAAGCTAAAAAGTGCACACGATTATGCAATTGGTCCTTTTTTAAATATATTGAAAAAAATATTTTTGAACATGTTACTTGTGCTAAGATACGGACAATCTGCCCCTAAAAGAAAGTATCTGAGCCTTCTGTATATCAACAGCATTTGAAGAAAACATCTGCTCTTCCTGCTGTTGTATTATCTCGGTAAGCTCACGAATGGTGGGTCTCTCTGAACTGTAACATTCTTGTGCTTGGATTCAGGTGTGTACTGAGGAAAAACAAAATGGTCTTTATTTCTCTGACCGTTCACTGGATGTATGTGTGATGTTAATTTGCTTGAGCAGAGGGTCTGTCTGTGACATTTTCATTTACACATCTCAAGTCCGTGCCTCCCTTACTACATATAGAGAAAATCTTTAATAGACCTAACAAGACTTTTCATGTAATTTTACATACATCTTACAACTTTAAGTCAAAAAGCTGAAAATTGACATTCTCAGAATTTCTTGGGAGACATTTAAAATGTTTAATTTCAAATACGTTTCTTAGCCTTTTTTTAAGTTATGTACAAGGTTTTGTAATTGATGTTTTTAGTACTTGAATTAATGGAATACACATTTTTACCATACATTTCTGTGAACCACATTTTTTGCAGTGAAGATCTGGCAACCGCAATTGTAAATTTCATTGGTTTTTACTTTGTGTTAAAACTAAAGAATCAAGAGTCTTCGTGGGTTCCAAGCAATATATAGATTTGAGAGTGAGTACTCTTTTTCAGTCTGATAAGTTAACGTCCAGGGGTAAATATAGTCACTATATTAAGATTGTCTCTTAAAAACTAATTTGACTAACTAGCAACTAACCAAGTGGTAATCAGTCTTATCAATTTCAAATTTGGTTGACTTTTCAGACTAGTCTTAGCAGTTGGCCACAGAACATTATAGCAACAGCACAGCAACATGTTTTTCACAGATGGCTACCAACATGTGTTTCTGCTAAAACATAAATCCAAATAAAATGTTTGTTTAGCAATATGCTGCATTGCTGAGAACTTAATTTCAACAAATTTAAAGGAGATGTTCTCAGTATTTAGATTTTTTTGGCACCATCAGATTCCAGATTTTTTAAGTAGTTTTATCTTAGCCAGACATTGTTATATCTTAAACATAAATAAAAGGAATGCTCATTTATTCAACTTTCATATGATTTTTAAATCTCAATTTCAGAAAACTGACCCTTATGGCTGGTTTTGTGTTCCAGGGTTACATACACTATATGAGAACAACCAGTCTCTTCTGTAATGCTCAAATTTAGATTTGTATCTTTTATTCATGAATGGCTACTTTTGCCTGGAGTGAGGTGGAAACACCTGGATAATGACATGGTATCGTTGCATAATCTGACTGCATATGAAATCAGATTCAGCTGAATAATTGATTTAAGACTTTGAATGCACACACACAATGTTTGTTTGTTCAACAGCAGCCCATAACCCTTAAAGCCCTGGTCATTGAAACCGCTCTCCTTCAGCGAATGTCACATCAGCCATCCACCTGTCAAGAGTCACGACAGAGCTGAACCTACAGGAACTGTCATCTGACATCAGCAGGTGGTCCTTTCTTGAAGAGCTTTAAAAGTCCAGCGCTCATTCTAGTGTGATTAAATCTTTCAGCGCTTATGCCTGAAGTAGAAAGGGTATAATTTGCGAGGACTGAAGTTAACTTTCTGGCCTTTTACATCAAAGACAGAGGCACCTATAAATGTCCCTGGAGGAGTACTTCAATGCGTAGGATAATATAAGCATCACTGATGTTGGCCCAGGCCAGGAGACATGCAGACAGATGAGTGGAGACTGATTAGCAGGTGTCTGGGAGCATGTGTGAGGTTCTGCTCTCCTGGGAAGAGTACCCAGAAAGCCCTGAGAGAGGCTAAATTTCAGTGTGCGGCTGATCAAAAGCTAGTAGATGGAGAGAGAGCCGTACAGGTCACAGAAGAGAGATGAGGGAATGAAATCTCATGGTGGCACAAATGGGATAAGAGTATTTCAACCACATACATGTTTAAACATGATTCAAGTTTTTTTTTAAACTGTAGAAACCTGTTCCCACCTCAAATCAAAATAAAACATAATATTAGAATAAGTAGTGAAGTCTAATTATGAGACATATAATGCAATTATTAATTAAAATTCACAATTATGAGAAATAAAGTCACAAATGGGAGATTTTTAATCACACTGTAAGATTTTAAACCACTTTGGAGTAAAAAGTCACAGTCACATTTTATTTTTATGACTTTCCTCTCAAAGTAATATGCATGTTACTTAATATTAAGAATTGGTTCTCAAAATACAGTCAAAATATTGAAATATTAGGCTGTATTTGCGGGAAATAATGGCATATTGTAATATATTATCATTATCATTATCTCATGAGCAATAAAGTCAGTGTGACATATTAAAATCACTTCATGAGATAAAAAAAGTTGAATTATGAGGCAAAATAGTATGATATTAAGTCACTTTGGGAGGTAAAAAAAAACACAATTTAAGAAATAATGTTATAAATGTGAAACAGTAAGTCTTATTATGACCAATTCTGAGTAAGCTGTGAAATATTTGTATAACTTCACTATATAAAAGCTCACTATTAGCAGAAAAAGACACAAAATAATGAGACATTTAGCCATTTTGGGAGATTTAAAAAAGCAAATACAGTTTGATTATTGGGATAAGTAATATTGTGATATTGAGATAAAATGCATAATTACGGTAAGAAAAGATACAAAATGGTGATATATTAAAGATAGTAAAATGTAGTCATATTGTAAAATATTATTATTGCATAACGAGATAAAAAGCCATAATATGAAAAATAACATAACTGTAAAATATTTTGCTACACTGTGAGAGGTCATATTGGAAAACATTATAAAGGGATAAAAATGTCCCCTGTGTTGTAACAGGAATTGGCCCAAAAAAAGTTTGGGCAACAGGTTAAACCGGCAGCACACCTTTTCCTCCTTTCCCGGAAATCCGCTTCCATCACATCCACCAGCAAAGGCTGGCTCCCAGTGAAAAGTGATTCACAAGTTCCGGTGCAAACTCTTTCCAGTCTCTAAACCAGGTACTATATACACATGTTCTCCTAATTGGTGTTCACTTTGATTCGCAATGCATTTTCTAGGCGGAGAGACATGAGGAAAAATAAAAAACAAAAACAGAGGCAACACAGTGAACACTGGTGTGCCACAGTATGCCTCAGCACACTAAAAGAGCTTTTCTAAAAGAGTAGCTAATGGGTGGAACGTCTTTATAAAGACGCCCTTGACCTGTGAGTTTCTGGATGTGGTCGTTACCTGGCACCGGGTGATGGTCAAGATCGCTGCCTTTCGCTGGTGGCTTTCGTGAATGTGTCCTGTTCTCAGTGGGGCTGCCTCAGGTACAGTCTGGATCTCCACAGGGGTACCAGCTGTTTCCTTTGGCACTTCCACCGATGATCGGATGTCGATTGCTGCATCAGTCAGAAGGTTCTGCGCCTATGCCGGCGCAGCACCCACTGCCGCTGCAGGTGCCCCTGTCTTGCGTGCGGAGATCGTGATATGATATGATGACAGGATTTTACAGCGTTTATCCAAGAAAGGCAGTGGGTTACGGCCGATCCTGGATCTGCAAGTTTTTGACCTGAGCACTTCACAGGCTCCCGTTTAAGATGCTGATGCAGAAATGCATCTTAAAATGTGCCCCCGTCCCCAGGATCTGTTTGCTGCGATCGACTTGAAGAATGAGTACTTTCTTGTCTCGATTCTGAGGCTTGAGCATATCAGTACAAAGTCGTACCCTTCGAGTTTTTCCTGTCACCCCGCGTATTTACGAAGGTAGCGGAGGTTGCCCTAGCTCCACTGAGAGAACAGGGTATTCGCATTCTCAACTGTCTTAGATGACTGTCTAATTCTCACTCAGTCTCAGGTTTAGTTGTGCAAACACAGGGATTTTGGTGTTACAACACCTCAGCCTGTGAGGTCTTCGGGTCAACTGGGAGAAGAGCTAACTCAGTCCAACACAGAGGATCTCTTTTCTCGGTATGAAGTTGGATTGGTCGAACAAACAGGCCACCTCACACAGGATAGTAAGCAGGATGGCAGCCTAACTTGAGCTGAAGTGTCTATCAATGAAGACTCTGGTGCCAAGTCCATGTGGAGTACCTGAAAGGTGTATTCCACATTTAAGACCTAGTGCCCGTGTGTCCCCAGCAGACCTTCTGCTACCTTAAGAGGATTCAATCACCTCCAATTGTCCATATGCACTGAAATACTGTCCATATGAGTATACGTCCTGAGACCTCCAACAGGAAAACTTGACCTCCGTCTCTATTTAATAGAACAGGGATGTTCCCAGTGTTCCAGTCTTACTGAATGGGTAGTGCTTTGATAACAGTAGCTGGCCTCTTGTGGTGAGCCCCGGCCTATGCTAGACAGAGGGGGCTTGGGAGACTCCCACAGGACACCGGAAGGGGCAGCGTCCATGGCGTTTTGGTAGTGATCCCAATTCCTCTGTCATATCCGATGTGACTAATCTCGGTTACGTATGTAACCCTCATTCCCTAAAGAAGGGAATGGAGACATCATGTCCCGTCACCAATGGGGCTGTACCATCACTGAACGGCCGGGTCACCTGCTCGGCTCCTCAACGGCTCCTCAACCTGAATGAACCCAGCTGCACCAGCTGCTCATTTATAGTCAAGCTGTGATCAGCTGCAGCTGGATGCAATCAGTGCATGCCAACTTTCATTGGCTTGTTTTAATACACTCGAAGTGGATTGGTCTATCGAAGCGAGATCCCTATTCGTTTGTCATATCTGATGTAACATCGCTGTTCTATTCCTCAAGGAACGAGGGTTACATATATAACCAAGACTATATGAGATATTAAGACATTAAAGATGTTAAGATATTAAAACATGCCATATAAATTCACATTTACAGACAATAAGAACAGAAAAAGCAACCTGTGTAAGATGGCGCTAACAGCTATCTAACGGCCAGGAGATTCATAGTGTAGGAGCACAGCACAGCAGCAAAGGCTTTAATAAATACTTGTGAATGCAGGCACTAGTTTGAACAACCAGACCCCTGGGAGCCATTGGATCACTCACTGAGCACGTGGATGAAATTATTGGGTTTGTACTATTGTACCTTTAACACATCCGAACAAAACAATTCATAAAGTTGTTGCAAAGGCCATATGACCTTGGTGCTAGCCTGTAAAATAAAAAAGGGAATGTGTCTGTAAGATTCTATTTATTACATTCAAATATAAATAGCCAGGGGACAAAACTGATCTTAAACCAGTTTTAATTCATATGAGTCTACCAGGTGGTGCATGATCCCTATAGAGGAAAAACTCAATTCTTTGCATTGTGGCTTTGCCCAGCAAATCTTACACAGCTCATTAAACCAGGAATAGAAATTGAACTCTATCTGAGAAAATTATCAGAGACAAGTGTGAGAAAAGAGAAAGGTGATTTCTGCTGTGCAGTATGAGGAAAGTGATTTGTGGAAACCCCCACAGAATACCAGTGAGTCTCTGTAACTCACTTCAAACACCTGCTATTTCTTATTAAAGAAAACTGAACTGAAATCTGAACTTAAATTTTATATAGAAATATGCATCTGTAAAGTAGGAGGTAAATGGGTAAGATCAGTGTCGCTATTGTTGTATGTAACTATTAAAAATTATTTCAGTATTTCAAATGAAATATAAATGTGAGATAAAAACTCAAGATAAAAACATAATAGAACTTTTCTAAATTACAATTATGTTGTCTTGGAATCTAACTGATATAAATAACTTTTTGCACTAAAATTAAACTAAAATTGAAAAC
Organism: Enteromius unitaeniatus; assembly: GCA_032359435.1. Classification (NCBI taxonomy): domain Eukaryota; kingdom Metazoa; phylum Chordata; class Actinopteri; order Cypriniformes; family Cyprinidae; genus Enteromius; species Enteromius unitaeniatus. The sequence continues at coordinate 18,975,727 of JAUMHI010000065.1, forward strand.
AAATATATAGATGTAAATGGCATATCCAACTATCTATTAATCTATCAATCCATCCATCCATACCTTAAGTAGGTATTTCATTGCAGCCTTAAAATCACTGGTTCAACAATATAATATACAGGTCCTTCTCAAAAAGCATATTGTGATAAAGTTCATTATTTTCTGTAATGTACTGATAAACATTACACTTTCATATATTTTAGATTCATTAC
>JAUMHI010000065.1:18976038-19026531 GCA_032359435.1 Enteromius unitaeniatus
ACCGCGATTAATCGCAGTTAACTATGAAGTTTCTGCGATTAATTGCGATTAAAAAAATTAATCGTTTGACAGCCCTATTAATAATGCATTTCAAATAAATGTATTTTATCCATGAATGGGACCTTATCTGTAAAGGCTAAAAGCTAATTATTATATATAATATTCATTACTCGTCACAAATTCTAGTCGAAAAGCACTAAAAACTCATATTAAAGGATGTGTCCATGACCTAATTAACATTCACGAGCTAAGCCTTTTCCATTTAGTGCCATCACAACAAGCCCGTGCAGCCCAAATGTTCCACTACTTTTTAAAACAGTGAAGTGAAGCCTGTGACTCTGACTGACTCTGCATTTGAGATCAATCTCAACTTATAAAGCAGATATTACAGCCTGTGACAGCAAGCGCTCAGCCATTACTAACCCACCGAGAACGTGCAGGTTATTCCAGGTGAGAGGGACTCGAGTGATGTGCTGTGGGCAGGGATGGATCTGTGGCAGATCTACTGGGGAACAGAGAGGGCCCTGAGTGAGGGCAAACGGGGCTAACGGTCAGTTTCACCAGTGGACAAATAGGCTGAAAGGATTACGGTCAGCGATTGCTTGGTTGCCTCTGTACAAGGCAAGAGCTTCGGCAGCAAATGGAAGTTGGTGTGAATGTAGTCTCGTGTAGACTCAGACTGTTGACAATCTCTATGAAGCCACATCCACTATCTACAAAGACTGGAAATGGATGCTCGCCAAACAGCAGCTATGATTAAAAATGGCTTCGGTGAGCAAATAAAACACACCAGTGACCTGTGACTGTACAAAGAAACTGTAACATCATAATCCAACCCTTGCTGGTGAAAGCAACACAAGTCGTTCATTTCAAAGCCATACAAATAATTAGGAGTTTACTGAGGTGGAAGTCCTAGTTAATGGTTTGTTAATGGTGAGAACTGAACTCTGATATAAAATGATACAAGACCCTGGCCACAATATAATGCTCTATTTGTTGGATAAAATGATTTGGCATTTAAAATGATAAACTAAACCAAAAATAAATCGTTTATAAAGCAGCATGGGGCAGTCGGTCTATGAATGGTCTGTCCAAAGCTGAGATAAGAATGGATGTGGAACACAAAGTCATTAAAACTAAAAACAGAGAGCTAGGAGGTGAAAGGAAAAGATAAGAGAGTGCGTGCAGGTCAGAGCGGTCTCAGATTATGTTTTGCTGCGCTTACCTTGAGGTCGTGCTGGCAGGCCTCCTGCATGTCCTGTATAGCGCAGCAGTGGGCTTCCTGCAGACGCTGCTCCCTGCGCTGATGCTCCAGCTCCATCTCCTGCAGCTGCTGTCCCAGGTGCTCTCGCTCTTGACTGAACTGGGCCTGCAGCTGCTGCAGGGAATGCTGGGATTGAGAGAGCTGCATCTCCAGGCTCTGTTTCAGCAAGGAAATCTGCACACAGGAAGTAGGAGATGCTGGTTGAGAAATGAAAAAACTCTGTACAGCAAAAACATTTAACTCCAGGTTTAACGCAAGTTAAGCACAACCGAATTTGTGGAATAATATTGATATTACACTTTCACCAAATTAAATGAAGTATTTTTTGATTTTATTGCCTTTTAGTTAATGATAATAAACTTGCTTTTTAATGTGAAAAAGTTTTAATTTAATTTAATTACACTTTTACACGCAAAAAAGCAAGTTTATTATCATTAACTAAAACTTGAGAAGGCAAGAAACAATTGAAATAAAGCTTAAATTAAATATTAGTAATTAACATAGAAATATTAGATGAAAAACTAAACAAAAATTTGAGATGTTGCCTTGGTAAGTAACTAAAACAATTAAGTTGAAGTACTAAAATGACTAAGTACAAATAAATAAAACCTAAAACTGATCTCAGTAAAATAGAAGTGACGAAAGAAATAACAATCCCCGGAAAAAAAAAAAAGCAAAAACAACTGTAAAAACGATTTACAGCAACAGTGGTTTAAACAGATTTGAATTATTATTATTATTTTTTTATTATTATAAATTATTTTAAATTCATTATTTTCTAAAATGATGTTTTAACAGAAAAATAATAAATTAAGTGCTTTTATAAAATTGTAAGATTTACATTTACAGTGAGGTAAGTGGAGGAGCGGGCCAAAATCCATCCTGCAGTGTGTGCAAACCTGGTGAAGAACTACAGGAACTCGTTCATTGTTAACAAAGGCTTCTGTACCAAATTTATTTTGACTCAAGTGATCAAATATTTATTTGACCCAGTAATTCCCAAATCATTTCAAGTGATTTTCAATTGAATTTTTGATTTCAAGATTTTCTCTCACAGTGGAAATGCACCTAAGCTGAAAATTGTAGACCCCTCCATGATTTCTAAGTAAGAGAACTTGCAAAATCACAGGGTCATCAAATACTTATTGACCTCACTGTATACATACTGTGTATGTATACTTTCATTATAAGTCGTCTCAGTGTACAGTAATGTCTTTCTTTCTAAGAAAACAAAGGACGCATCTTAATTATTTTTGTGTCAATCAAAATTATGCTAAATATTCGGTCAAATAAGCTTAGAATATATTGTACCCTGAACAGTATGAGCAATAGTAATCATGACACTTCCCTTAGCAAGCCCCTCTAATTAGTTAAATCATGCTCCTTATAGAGACTACAGGGACGGATACGGGAAAGTGATTGAAAATCTATTTAATTTTATAATTTATTTTCACGGTCACAGCCTTTCTACTTCCACAAACTGTTAGCAGGTTTGTGTGTGCAAACACACACTGGCTCTAGTCATCCTCTGTGAATAGAGCCGTGAGTTGAGTATGTGTGCGCCAATTTATGTCTAGCAGCCATGTCTACAAGGACTGAATGAGGACTCAGTCTGGGATGAGGTGAGAAGTCAGACATCGGTGCCAGATACGCTCTCCTCACACCAATCGATATGTTAGAACTGGAGGTTTCCGTAGCTCCGGCCCACTCGTTGGCCTGCTAGCCTCATTAGAGGAGCCGCTCATGACTGGAGGGTGACAGGGAGAGAGTTTTTCTGTGTCGTACCCGCCAACAGTTTCAGACTTGTGAAGGCAATAAAACGTTGCTGAGCTTGTCGGCGCATCAGCGAATAATTTGATTCTCAAGCCGGCTGAAAGTGATTCCAATATACCCAGTATATCACTGCTCATATCCCAGCCGCCGCTCTGCTGATGCTAACAAAAAGATGAACGCAAGTCGTCATGTTAAAACTAGATTTTTACAATTGAGAAAATCGGGAAAAGAGCTTGCTAGAGCAAAACATGAAGCCATAATTTTAGTCGTCAAAAACCTACGATAGGTCGCTATGATATCTTAGTGCTGAATCATGTTAAAGGCCCCTAGGGGCCACCAACACAGAATATTACACTTCCACTAATAAAAAGAGCTTTTAGAAAGTCTGGACTCAAGGAATGAGTCCTCTTTGCAATACCTGTTTTTAATTTTTATTGATTTGAAATTTATATTTTCTAATTTATAGAAATGTATAGAATTTACAAAATATCATTATTTAATAATATTATAATGGTTTAAAATGCAGTTATAGTTGGACCCTCAAGTACAGCAAGTTAAATTTTGCCACTTTGTCTTAAACTTTGCTAGTTTTATTGGTTTAAAGGCCATAACACACAGAGTCAAAGTTTTGTCCGACTGAAAAATAAATACGACCTGTCAACCATGACAAACATACTGCTTCAGAAAATTATGTCTGTCATAAAACAATTAAAATTTGGGGTTTTTGCAACAGATTTAATGCATCAGACTTAGTGTGCAAGGTTTCTTTGCATTACTATTTTTTAGGATGAAGATTTACCCTTTTTTCTAGATGCACATTCTTATTGAGCATAGTTTTAAATTCATTATTTAACATATCTCTTCTTTATATATTTATGTCAAATCTTCAAATAAAACAACATACTTCTTTCTAGTGACATAAATAAAATAACACAATACCAAATATTACAAACAAATACCTAAATAGTAATACATATGCACACCAGTCAAAAGTTTGGAAACAGTAAGATTTTTTATATTTTTAAAGATGCTTATGATCACCAAGGCTGCATTTATTTGATCAAAAATAAAATAATCTTGTGAAATATTATTGCAAAAATAACAATATTATGTAAAATAACAATTTTCTATTTTTATATACATTAAAAACGAATTTATTTCTGTGATGCAAAGCTGAATTTTCAGCATCATTACTGCAGTCTTCAGTGTCACATGATTCTTCAGAACTCATTCTAATATGCAGATTTATTATCAGTGCTGGAATCTGTTGACTGATGGAAATTCAGCTTTGCATCACAGAAATAAATATTTTGAAGTACACTAAAATAGAAACCCATTATTTTAAATGGTAAAAATAAACATACTTATCTCCTGTATTTGTGATCAAATTAATGCAGCCTTGATGAATATAAGAAACATATTTAAAAATATATTACAATCTTAATGTTTCCAAACCTTCCAGACTGCTAGGGTATAAAAAACAGCAAATTACAAAGAAAAATTACACATTAAATGAAATGTGAGATTTTGAAGAACAAAGACTAAACTGTATTTTTTTGTAAATATTATTGTAATAACCTTCATTTAAAATGTCACAAAAACTAAATTTTTTTTTAAATGTGCTTAAACTCCACCCCTTCTTACTTCAAGCTTTTATTTAGATATTCCTCCATCTAATCAAGAACTCATGAAAAAACAAATCCCAGTTTATATTACTTGTCTCCTTGGATGTGAAAGAATAGAATTGTTGCTACTTCCATTTAATCGTGTCTTAAAGATTCTCAGCAAACAGCACTAAATATAATGTGAAGAGATGTGTATGAGCATCACTCTGATGCATGTAGTGCACTAGAGAGTGCTGATGGGTGAGGCTGAGGACGTCTCTACAGTGGCTGTTCTCACTTCTCCAATAAGCTCTACAGATCCTGCCGCTGCAGTAAGACTTGCTTTGACACATTTAGAGCTCTGAGAGAGAAAGAGGTCTCAGGATGCCTGCCAACAACTCAACACACATGCACAAGTAAATAAAACAACAAAGTTCATCATGATAAAAGCAGACAAATTATGTAATGAAGCTGAAAATGACAAAAGGGGTAACGTGTTGCAAGTCATATTTTATTTTCTCCAGGACTCAATAATTGTGTTTTAAAATGGTCAATAATACTAAAAAACTAAATCTGTACAATACAATACAATAAACTAAATCTAAGTGAATTGAATCCATTTGTTTAGTGGAAAAAAAATACTGAATTTGAGACTCAAAGTAGCAGTTTTATAAGCCATAAATATATTCCTATTAAAACAATTTTAAAAAACACTTTTGGGTGCATAAAAGATACACACACACACACACACCCGAGGTGTGTGAATCTGTTTTCTGTCATCTGCAACTAATTTGGCACAAAAATCTTGTTTGTAGAAAAAAATAGCATTTCTAATATAAAATTGTCAGCAAGCCAAATATCACACTCCCACTCTGCAGGAGAGAGCCAGTTGCCATGAGGGGAAAAAAGTATGTTCATTTTCATATAAATAATTTAAATAAACAATAGTGTAACTTGTTATATTTCCCCAAATATGACAGATTCAAATATAATAAAAAAATAAACAAAAATATTATTATATAAATATCATTATAAAAAAACAACTTTAAATGAATAAGACACATTTATTAAAAAATATTTTTTATATTATAAAATGTAAAAAAATAAATGTTACATGTCATAATAAAAGACATGGACTAAAACGAAACATTAATTTCAATAAAAAAGGTGCTTGTATTTCAAATTTACCACCATATTGCTCTTGTGATGTTCATATATGGCTGCTAGCGTGTTCTGTTCTTGGCTCTCAGATATTCTCATCTATAGCGATGCAAAAACCACAAGATCGAATGGATAGCAATGCAATAGCATAGCTCTTCTCAAAACACCTAATGAATTGATGCATTAATAACATGCATTTTTGAAATGGTGCTGGTAGAGTTATGCTCTATCATGAGAAAAAAAAATGTTAGCATTGCTTGCCTGAGGTCCCTTGCAGTTTTAAGAAGATTTTGAATAGGAACTTGGATAAGGTCTCAAACAGAGAGTCTGAAATGCTTCACCCACTGTGTCATTTTTCACCCTGCTTTCTTTTACCATTTGTAATATTCTGTTTCGCTTTCTAGACGAGGGCAAGTAGACCGTGGAAAAATAATTGGCAATGAAACAAAGTCCAGACACCAGGAGGTGAATGAATAGAACTAATGACTATACTGAAGCAAAGCCTGAACTGCTGGCTTTTGTCATTATCTTGTGATTAAAGCTGAAAATTATCATTATAGGCATCTAGAGAATTTCTGGTTGGTGAGTATCACATGACCCACAATTGTAAATTACAATGTGTCTTGTGAAGCCAGCACAAACCTGAAATCAGCTATACAAACTGTGGTGGTACTCATTGTGCTAGAAATTATTACTGACTAGCATAAAACCCAAAATTATTCATCTAGTATTATATACAAAATAAAAAGAAAAAGTGGATGTTTAATGAAAGGACTGATCTTTTTGAAAATAACTTGTACAATTTGCTCACCATGTACAAAACCCTATCCTCTAACCTCATCCGAAATAACTGAGAGCTTTGTGAATGAAAAAGCTATTTTAAATAAGGGCAAAATTACTTTTTTACATAATTCTTGGTATTTTTATTTAGAATAAATGAAATCATGCACTGCTGTAAATAGTTAAAAAGCTGCATATGAGTTTGTATTGTTGTTGGGCCTGATTTGATTACAGAAAACTGTGTGTGGTTCCGTTCTGTACAGTATTAATGCAAAAGTAACTCTAAGTCAGCAGATATGGGGGTTCAGCATATGAAAAATGCACAGAGGGGAACCTTAGGATACATCTGCAATATCTGGTAATATTAAAGTGAGGATGAGCAGTGGATTTTCAACTGCTGTTGTATTTGACTGATCTTTTATCCATTTAAAAAGTGTCTTTGGGGTTTGCAGTTTATTAAAGCATGTATTGCCCATATTGACTTGTTTGTCTTGTGGGTTTACAAGTAGTCTTTTGTTACTGTTGAGATGAATGGTGCAATTTCTCTGCCACAGTCTTGCAAAAAAACTATGTAAGGTTTTCTGAACACTGCCACAAACATGCAGCACTGTTCAACATCGCTATTTTGTATTGTTTTTGATGTTTACACTCATCAAGGCTGCATTAGATTGAAATAATGACAAAAAATATATTTAGAACTAAATATAATAACAAAGCTGAATTTTCAGCAGCTCATTTAGAAACCTCCTTTAGTAATCATTTAGAGATCTAATTTGCTGTATTGATGCTCAAGAAACATTTTGTGTTATTATCAGTGTTGAAAACAATTGTGCTATCTTTGCGATACAGAAAATGTTTTTAAAATTATAAAAGCCTTTACTGTCACTTTTGATGAATATAATGTCTTTGCTGATTAAAGCAAGCATGAATTTCTTACAAATTTGACATTTGAATGGTTTTGCATTAATTTTCTGTACTTTAAAGAAGTATGCAAATTGTAATTCTGTTGAGCCTAAGTGCATACGTGATTAAAAACGGATTCTCTGATGAAGCCATGTTATTTTATCTTCCTTACACTGTTTTGTTCAAACTGGGTTTGAACTGGAGCTTTTCTAAGTGCAACGCCACATCACGTGAGCTTCCTAGTAAACCTACAGAACTAGAAAATGCATACATATAAAGCTGTATACTGTATGCGACGACAACGTTCAAAAGTACAGTTCAGTAAATCGTACTTTTTTGGGAAAAGGAATAAAAGTTGTGAGAGTGTTCATTTCAACTGGAAACTGCAGCGATTCATATTCAAAGGTAAATTTTTTTCCCAATTCATCCAGTGAGCCTAGGTTGAAGCTTTCTCAGGTCTGCGATACGCTTACAGTGTGTTAAATTTTAACGTTATCATAAACACTTGGGTCTTGTTTTAATGAGTCAGAGTTGACTCCTCCTTTTGAGAGACAATAACTTTACATACGGTGCACTTTCAGATTTAAAACTTAGCAGGATGTTTTCATTTACCTAGAGCTGTGTTACACACTGCATGAAAAGCAATCTCAAATGATTTATACATTTCTTGCACAGCACGGGACCAACACAACTGCAGTGGTCTCTGTTTGCAGTGTTAGTACAGAAGCTGCATGAATGTGTTTCTGACCTGCTCCAGAAGGTCCTCCACCTTCCTCTGCCAGCTCTCTCTGGCGGAGCACATCTCCTGATCTTTATTCTGAGCCAGCTGAGTGAGCGCTGACCTTTTATTCTCCTCATGCTCTTCACGCAGCTCCTCACGCAGTTTCTTACACTCTTGCCTGTGGACACATACAGAGAGACACACACACTAATGATCATACGGTTATGTGGTTATACATAAACTGCATTTTTTTTTCTCAAGACCTTTTAACACAAACCCGATAACAACAAGACACAACTGGTTTCTGCTGCTGCACACATTTAAATACTAAAAAACATGAATACTGGGTCAGTGGTCTGTTGATCATTAATGGCTGCTAAATGAGCCATGGACCTTTTAAAGCACCTGCATTTCTCAGCTTCACAGCAATGGAGGTCACAGAAGAGGCTAACTGACAGATTATGTGGTGTAATTGCAGGACGCCATGAGAGTGCGGCGCTGGGCTTAAATTCATGATTATTAAGTCTACTGCAGACTGTTCTAAAAATGCCCAAATAGCTGTCAGCACGGAGCACCTCACACACTCGGAGACACTGCAAAACCTTTTAAAGGTGTGAAATTCATCTTAATTGCTGCTTAAGAGGAAATAGAAGCTGTAATGAGAGTTTGGGCACCTTAAAAGCCGCCTGAGACCACAGCAATAAGCACTGAGGTTTAATTGGATTTCTAAAAAACTACACATGCTGATGTATCGGTTTGTTCATGATAGCAAAAATCTCTAACTGACAATAGACTAAAGTGCAGTACTTATTTGTTAATTGATAATTTATTTATTAAATAAATATTTCTATACAAACTAAACTTTATAAATATTACTATATTATCTCTTTAAAAAGAGAGAGAGAAAGGATGCAGTAAACATTAACAATGTAAATATATATATATATAAATTTATATATCTGGTCCTTTAGTGTAAGAAATTTATATAAAATAAAAAATAATACTTAAAGAATTTAAATTTACTTAAAGTATAAAATAGTTATAGATGAAATATAGCAGTCAGGTTGAACGATGTAAATATAAATGACAAGTTAATATGAATTAGGGAAGGGAAAAAGAATATATTTTAAAATGTATAATTTATTTGATTATTTATAAATCACATTTTTGCCTGCACTAGTTCATTTTTCATGGTCATTCAGTGTGAAAAATACATTTTTGATTATAATATAATATAGCTAATATATGTTTCATGAGCTGCTTGTTCAAATCCAGCCTGGTCTCAAACCCCTTACTCTTCTTTCTTCCAAACAATTCAGAGTAACTGAATACAGGGTTTTTTCAGAGTTCTTGGGAATTGTTAACACAGTTTTTCTCTAAACTTATAGCTTAGTAACAAGAAACTTAGAAAAAATCAGACATGCAGCCACTGCCTCATCCACGCATGGTGTGCATTACAAGAGAAGCTGGTGAAATAACTAGCACTTGTGCTCAGCAGGCTGCTGTATGTGGCTTTATCACCTTTATAAACTCCTACAGCAAGTCCATTTGTCTTCATAAATGATTTCAGTGCAAAGCTGTCAGTCCAGCAAACAAAACTGGCATAAACAGTTTTGATTTGTTGCTCTCGACACACGACATCCAGACGGCACTGCCTCGAAGGGAGGATCCATCTGGAGTTTTTATGAACTTCATTGTGCGGTGCAGCTGTGAGAGTAATCGTACGACGCAAATTGAAGTGTTGATAAAAAAAAGTCAGTGATGGTTTAAGACTCTGCAAATGCAAGTGTCTGTGTCTGACAGATTGGCACAATGATGAACAAACCCTCTGGTAACACATGCAATAAAGTCTGCAAGACATTTGTTCTCTGGTGGTCCCTAAACATCTTTTTCAGCATTTAATGGAAGGATCAGTTTAAGGAAGGCTTTGTCTATTGGCTTACTCCATTATTCTCCTACATGCTTAAACATATTCCTTCATGAAATATTTTGTTCTCACATTTTTAGTTTCCCCCTCACTAAAATGTTTTTTGTTTATAACTTTGTTGTTATTGATAAAATTAAAATTGTTGAATATAGTTTTCATTAATTTAATTATATATATACACACACACACACAAAACAATATATACATATCAAAATCAAAATAAGAGATGCTTGAAATGTCTTGGCAACTACTGGAAGTTAAATATGTTGAAACTGAAGCACTAATAATACTATAATATAATAATAATAATAATTTTTACAAATCACAAAATACATACATAAAATGTAAAATGAAAAATTGTTTATATAAAAAAATACTATAAATGCTAATGAGTCTGAAATAACACAAATGAGGTCTATACAACAGTCTGTTAGCATCCTTAGCAACCTGTTACTCTGCGTTCACACCGGCAAGCGTATCAAAATGGCTGAAAGTCATTCATTTTCAATGTGAGCTGGCGGCGAGCAGCGGCGCGGTGCGTCTTGGCCGGCAAGAGCGTCGAGGAAAGTTGAGATCAAGTCAACTTCATGGTAATGAGCTATGACGCGGTTTGGCGGCAACCAGTCAGAATGTAGAAGTCCACCAGATCCAGATTCCAGATAACGCAGTCCTGTAAACTTTAGTTCCGACCCTATTCTATTAGTTATTAGCACCCCAATCGCAACAACTTTGTCCTCCATCACGATATGAGTTTAATAAGAACGTGCACAATACTATTTATAGGCAACATTTTCCCGATTTCCCGCGGAAAGAAAACATGTAACTACAAAGAAGTTCTTTTCAACGAGCAATTTCTTACTTTTACATTCAATATATTTCATGAGCTTAATTTATACCCTCCTTGTGGTCAGTCTGCACAAGTTTAATAAGTTTGTTTGATTTGCGGCCCCTTTAAATACAAGACAAGCATTCGATCTACGTCAGAGCGTAAGAGCATTCAAAAAATCTCTGTACAGTGTCGTTGGCAGGGTGGCTCTCGCCGGCGGCGGTGTGAACGCACAGTTATCAATACATTGCATATCTACAGTAAGATTCTATTGTAAACACAATTAATGATGTTTCCATGGACTAGACCTCTTTAATCTTTCATTAAACAATTCATCAGCACCATAAATTATATTAGTTGAGAATCTCTGCTAATTGTGGACTTAGAAATTGACTCAGGTGTGTGAAGCCAGGAGCTCCTAGAAATTCATAACAAGAAGTCTCTTGAAATACGAGTCTCTCGACCTAGATCCAACACCATTACCAGCACTTATTTTGAGCAATAACGAGTTCTACATTGGTCTGCATTTTCCCAAATAACAAGTTAAAGCCCAAATATCATGCTTCAGGGCACTGCAGCACCATCATGAACAAATGATGTGGAAAATGAGCTACCAAGGATAAAATCCAATAAATGTCTCGTTGATTTGTCATTAAAGCATGTTGAGTGTCTGCTTAGGGTCTATTTAACTTCAACCTTCCTAAATTTTATCATTTTTGGGGAATGTTTTTGTGGCAACTTGATAACTTTGCAAAACTATGAGCAAACAAAGTAGCTAAAATGTCTTTAAAGTGATAGTTTACCTTAAAAAGAAAAACAAAAAACTATTTACTCACCCTCAAGTTGTTCCAAGCCTCTACGCATTTCTTTTTTCTGCTTAACATGAAAGAACATATTTTGAAAAATCAGGGTATCCAAACAGTTGCTGGTAGCCACTGATTTCCATAAAAAATATCGGGGACCAGAAACGGTTTGCTTCAAAATAACTTCTTTTCTGTTTAGCAGGAGAGAGAAATTCAGATTTGGAACAACTTAAGGGTGACTAAAAGATGACAGATTTTTCATTTGTGGGTGTACTATCCCATTAATGTCCTTTGTTTCAGTTAAATAGAGCTCAGGCTTGTACTAATGACCTATTTGTCTTATTTGAAGGCCCATGATATTAATTACCGGTTTTAAGCATTGCAAATGAATTTGGCAGGCAGGGATTTCTGAGGCAACGCCAAACACTTACAGCTGTTGGGAACTTTATAGGATATATAAGTCATTGCATAGCTTGGCAAAGATGGAGAGAATGTGAAAGAACAAGAAGTGCATTGCTTGTGGACAAACCACTTAAATGGATTGTTCACAACAAATAAAAAAAAGAAGAAAAACAGTCATTGTTTATTCTCCCTCATGATGTAAAAAATGTATGGACAGAATATTCTTTAAGAATATATTTCACTTCAGCCTCTTCTTACTTTGTGTATACAAGTTTTAACATTGATGACAACAATGGCAAAATACATGGAAAAATAAATAGATGCATGTTATTATCTATTCATATATATATATATATATTTATTTTTTCCCCTAGTAAAATGTATATATTTTTATTTGCTTTTTTATTAACCCATAAAAATTTAATAAAGAATAATAATAAAAAAATAACTTGTTAAAAATGATTAAATTTTTACTTTTTTTTTTTACATAATTATTAAAAATAAATAATTATGAAGAGGAAGGATTATGAAACTAAAGGTAAATGCAGCTTTTAATAAAAAATAATTATTAAAAAATAATTTAAAAATAATTAAAAAACAAATTAATGTGATCGGCATTATTATTATTATTACTATTAATATTATATAATAATATACTATCATTTAAAATACAATAACTAAAAATTCTTAGAACTTAGAGCAAAGAAATAAACAACAACAACAAAACAGATGAAGCTAGAGGGTTTTTAATAATTTAACAGTTTAATCATTTTTATCTGTGATGTAATCAGGCCGCCCATTTATAGGCTATAAAGCATCCCCAAGACATAGATGGATGGATATTATTTAGTAAACTAATAGGTTGGAGAAAAATGCCATTTATATAAAGTTTCTTGGCTATTTTTTTATGAAAATATAAGGGACAGCTTTGTCACCATATTTTGATGATGACATGGGGGAGAGTAAATATCTCTGAAAGCACATTTCCAAGAACTTCCCTTGTGTAACTCAAAAAAGCATCAAAATGCTCTTACCTGAGCGTCTCGGTCCACTTCAGCTCGAGCTCCAGGGCCATCTTATCCATTTTGAGCTTCTCTTCCTCTTTGGTTGCGATGAGTTTGGCATCGTGCTGTTGTTTCTGAGAATCCATCTCTCCCTGGGGACAAGAATGAGAGAGGACATTAGCTCTGATGAGCCATTAAGCGCGTGACCCGTAATTGTGAGGTCTAACACGTGGCATTAAGGGCCCTTCTTCACAGCTATCAATCAAACAAGGGCCAGGAGATGGAAATCCATTTTCATTTCTCCACTCACTCATTTCTTTTCTCATGCACACAGAGGTCTGATTCATTATGCATGGTCACTCGGAGAAACTGTGTTTCAGGTCAAGGACACAGGAAGAGGAACCATGAAGAGGCCTCTTTAATGAAGTGCCTTTGTCACATAGGGGCCAAAACTGCAGGTGGGTGTAATTCAACAGAGCACCTACTCATTTCATAATGATGAACTCATTGCAGGTGTTTTTTTTCAGGAGCTATTCAAGGAAACTGAGGGCAAATGCAATATATTAATACAAAAAATAATTACCCACATCAAGTTTAATGATAAAAATGTCTGCCAGGAGTAACTGAGTTATGTGACTTTGAAGTATGAAGTCTCGTTCTCATTTTTTTTTTTTTTTGGAGTAATTGCTTTTGGTAATAGACCTGAAGGGCTGTTAAAAGGTTGCTGGTCTCTCTGAGTCTTGCTCGTGTGGCATCCAGCTCTTCTAAAAGCTTCCTCTGGGCATCCTTCAGATTGGAGATGTGTCCCTCAGCAGAACTGAGTCCCTGCTCTCCCTGCTTCACCAGCTCCTGGAGTCGATTCACCTGAGGAACAGGAGAAGTTAGTCACTTTTGAGAAGATGCTTGTTTTCTCTGTTGAATTGAAGAACGAGGAAACTAAACAAAACATTTTCTGTATTCTAGTTAAAACTACAAGTAAAAGGACACAAATATCACATTTCTTATATAATTATTAAGATATAATTAAGATATATTTATTAGTGCTGTCAAACAAATAATCACATCCGAAATGAAAGTTTATGCTGTGTTTATTTATTATGTTCATATTAAAACACACACGTACAGTATATATTTTGAAAGTATTAACATGTAAATGCATTTATATATTTATTTTCTTATTTTTGTATTATGTCTAAATATATTTAATATATAAACATAACATATTTTCATTAAATATATACATGCATGTGTTTGTTTTTTATATATACTTAATAAATATACACAGTACATACAAATATATTATGTAAAGAAAAAAAAATATTTTCGATGCGATTAATCGTTTGACAGCAATAATATTTTTATAATTAATTACTAACAAGTACCTTGTCACACAGGTTCCACGTATAATAAATCTCTTTAATGCTCGTACAATGATACATAAAATAAAAAAATAACAAATTATTTTAGTATTCATTTAAAAACAAACGTTTAAGAAGCAATTCTTAAATTCTGGTAACACTTTACTGTAAGGTTCATTAACATTAGTTGACTACATGAGTTAAGGTGAACTAAGAATGAACAACACATGAAACAACATGAAAAAAATTAATTATTTTCATTAACTAACATTATCAAAGATTAATAAAGCGTGTAATAACTGTAGTTTTCATTTTTTGTTAATTTTAATTAATAAATTAAATAATTTTAAAAAATTAAACCTTATTGTACAGTGTTACCATATAATTATATAATATATATATATATATATATATTTTTTTTTATTATTTTATTTATTTTTTTTTTTACTGCACCTTAGTAATTATTAATCTAATAAAAAATAATTGTTACAAATAAATAAATAACAGTAAATTTCATACCCTAGCAACTCAGCTTATTTCATAAGCAGCTACTCAACTAAAAAAGACCCTTAAACCGAGTGTTTTTCAGGTCTTAGTGGGCCTGTGGGCTTGTTTTAGAGGGGTTCGGGGTACTTTATAGCTGATTGCCAAGCAGCCAAAACCAGCCAGGCCAGCTGGGAAACCAGTAAATCAGCACAACATCTTCAAAAGGCATCCTAACCTAAATATAACCTCTTAAAAAGTTCATCCCAATAAAGAATGCTAATAAAACACTGCAAATATAGTGATATATAACTTTTTAATTAGACTCAGCTATTGTGGAACAGCTTTTAAGTGAGGAGCATGGCTAAATATGTATCCTAGGTGTACAGATGGTTTCTAGATGGTCCAAGTTAGTCATCATCTTTGACCAGCAACAAACCAGCTACCAGCTGGACTGGTTTTTGGAACATGTATGATAATCAATTATCCAATGAACAGATAGATGAGCTAGAAACCACAGTTACCATTATTCAAAACTGATATCAATTTCAAAACATGCAATTTCAGAGCTTCATTCGCAAGCGTGCAAATCAAATCTAACTCACTTTCAAGCCTAACAAAAAAATGCTTGTACCTCGATGTTGGCCATGTTGAGTTTGGCTGAGAGCTCTTCTCGCAGACCGTCCAGTTCCTCTCGTAAAAGGCTCTTCTGTTCCTCTAGAGAGCTACGTTCCTTCTCGAACTGTTCTTCCATTTCCTACAAATCCAACAGAAGATGCAGATTACAAATGCTGAGAGCTTATAAACACGAGAAACAACTTATGTTATAACTGTGTGTCATTAAAGTTATTGTTCACCAAAACGTGAAAATCCTATCATTTTGATCCTCATGTGATCCAAATCCATAGAGGAAAGAAACCCACTGGTTTAAAAAAAACACGAGGGGGAATAAATAACCACAGAAGTTTCATTACTGGATGAACTATTCCTTTAATCATGATAGAAATCTTTTTTAGGCTGTGGCATTTTGAAGGCATCACTGTCTGGAAACTTAATTTCAAACATGTCAGGGTAGAGCCTTGGAAAATCCACTTAATATCTGTCTCAGGGAGCAGGAAAAAATAAGATGGCAAGATTTGCAATGCAAAAACAAGGCATGGGAAGAAATTAATAGCTATATATTATTCATCATATGATTCTTGAGCTTTACTGAGCTCTCCTGGAATATTCTAATAAGAAACTAATCACAGCCATCTTGTGACATCTGCAGAATAAAAATGCAGTTTTTCCATTGTGTCCTGTCCTCTAGAGTCGAATCTGCAATCTGTCTTATTGCAACACTTGCAAGGCAGTAATAAATTAATATTCCTACAATATTCTGGTTATATATCTTGTTATATCTCTAATAATTAAAATTCTGCAAGTTAATTCAAATTAAACTGCTTACAGAATCAACCATCAACCAAACCATTTTAGATCATTTCAGTCTTAGCGTAAGTTGGCATTTTTGTTACTTTGTTTGTATGTATGTATTTCTTTCCATAAAAAAAGACATGGAAGAAATATACTGTTTAATTAATAACAGAATTGTATTTTTTTCTATCCCTTTAAATTTCTACAACAATTTGGCATCATTATATAGCTACACTGTACTGTATGCTTTTATACACATTGAGATAGATATCATTGATGTAGATAACAACACATGTCTTAAAACAACAACAGCAAGCAAGAACCAAATTGGTAACACAAAAGTGGAGAGCCGTAGATGCTGACGAATTAAAGATGAAAGAGATGAGATCATCCCTTTCCCTTATCTTACAAGAGCAGAGGCGAGCTCCTTGCCCAAGTTGATTAAAGTGAAGTCCACATCGAATCCAATCCACGTCATATATTCATACACACACCAACACCTAAAAGAACGCTCTGTGAAAAGCCTGTGCATTTGTGGGTGCGTGGGCCTTGAGGAGAAAGAGGCCTTAAGTAAAAAAAAAGCCTGCTTAAAAAATTGATGGTTAGCACAGATGAACAAATGGGCCTTGCGCTCAGTATAGCCGGCATGTTTGCATAATTCACCCCATCCTTAATTGAAGCCACACAAATATGCAAATGGCATTTTTTTTTTTCTTGAGTGTTTCGCTTGTGACACAAGACGTGCGTTATGACAGTAAAAAATGGATCCATGCTGTGATCCGTGTCAAATCAAATAAAATCCCTCCCAGATTATACGAAATACACGCTCACCTACAGTGGCTCTACTCTGTGGAGGTTCCCAAAATAAAGGTTCCTCTAATGCTCTGATGGTCTGTCATCAGAGGAGTGAGTCACCAAACCCAGTTTGGACACAGAGCAGAAACCGAATGCGCTCTGGAAAAGAAAGATAAAGAAAGAGAGAGTGGAAGGGCCCTGGGCTTCATCTGAAATAGGACGTCAGTGCGGTCGTCACGCTGCTTCTGAGTCAGCGGCACACTCTAACAGAGGCCACTCTCATTGATTATTCATCCGCGCCTCAATTTTTCAAACTGCATTTCCATTTCTGAGAGCGGCGGGCACTACGGCGGAGATACGATAAGCCCAAATCGGCCATGCTGTAATGTGATTAACTGACGCTGCTCTGGGGTCACCGACGAAGTCCACCGGCACAAAGGCTTGCTGAAGGGTTATACAGTTTTGACAGTAGGTGATAAAGGTGGAGCAGGCTGGCTTTGAGTAGGTCTAATCTCTGTAAGCTTGGAGACGAAGTGGAAACTCACTGCTCAGCTTGTTAAAGAAATAGTTCACCCAAAAAGGAAAATTCTGTTTTCATTTACTCCCCCTTGAGTAGTTTCAAATCTGTATGACTATCTTTGTTCTGCTGAGTTTGTAACCAGGCTGTTTTCGATTATCATTGATTTCCATTTTTTTTCCCTACCATGGAAGTCAATGGTGACCCAAAATAGCCTAACAAACCTTTTTTTCAGTATCTCTTCCTTTGATTTCAAAACAAGGCATTATGCACTCGCATACTTTGTAAATAGTTACAGGAAACACTAATACTGAACTACAATAGGATCACATACTTCCAGACCTTCAATTCAGTCCAAACTAGGATGACCAATCGGCGGTGTTTAAGAATCCGTGCAACTGTGCTCACGTTAGCTGGATTATTATTTTTTTAATTACAGTGCTGACTTGTGTGGAAACACATACTATGTTGCTAGAAGACACATGCCAAATGAAAACAATGTGTGATCTAAAACTGGCTCCAAAAATACAATAGATGGCTTCATAATCTAAAAACAGCCTTTGACCATCATACACTATGCTATTTTCTATAAAATCTATAAAAGTATATTGAGATCATTTAACGCTTTTTACTAATAATTTTTGCTTTTTACTAATAATTTAACTAATAATAATTAATTTTATTGAATTAGCTTATTTTTGCATATTATTTACATATACTGTACGCCACTATTCAACAGGATGGGGAGAGTAAGATTTTTGTAATGAAATAAAAAAAAACATGAAAAACCCTGAAAGAAGGGACCTTTCTAAATCTATAAAATAACATCAAATAAAAAGTCTATTTATCAAGCACTCATTGAATGTAAAACTGACTTTTACATTGTAACAAATGATATTTATTTATTTTATTTATTAAAGAATGAAAAAAAAACAGTTTAAAACAGTTTAAAACATTGGTAATGATGCAAATCAGGACATTAGAATGATCCTGAGTATGAGTAATCATGCTGAAAAATTAGCTTTGCGATCACAGGAATACATTTTGAAATATTAAAAATTGTAAAAACAATTTTAAACTTTAATACTAATATTTTATATTATTAGTTGTACTGTATTGTTATTGAATAAATATAGTCTTGGTAAGCACAAGAGAATTTCAAAAATAAAATAAAATAAAAAAATAAAAAAATATTTAAAGATCTCACTGACCCCAAGCTTTTAAACATTAGTGTTCACATTTTTTCTGTAAAAAAAAAAATAATAGTTGGAAATAATAGTTGTATTAATTATAAACGAATGCCCAAAACAACTTACATACATAAATACATAAACAGTAAAATATGATGCAATTTTACATATTGCAATAATGGGACATAAATTACATTCTAAACAGTACATAAATACTGTTATACACATAAGCTGCAATTAGAATTTGGACAAGACCTCGTTTATTTCAGCCAGCTAGATTAGCAAATTTGTAACGAGTCAGAAAATGTGTCTCCTCTCCAGGTATACTCCAGACTGACTTGGCATGAGTCAACTCCCCCTTAGATCTTGGCTTCAGTGACCAGAAAAAGGAACGCACACCCTGGGAACACCATAACTGCGGAAAGAGAAATAACCCACCGTTCAGCTAACGACCTGGGGTGCGTTTCCCAAACAACGATGTAACTCTCTGCTAAACCACCATAGTATGAGCCACTGATTTGGAAACAAACTAGCTAGTCACAGCTGTTTCCCGAACACGATCGCATCTCCATCGGGCCACTGGGGCATTGTAATTGACGTCACACACATGTGGCAGAAGAATAACTTGTGCTATTTAACTGATTAGAGATCTCTAAGTTGCTGCTGTATTGAACATGGCACCTATTGATAAATTATATATTTTTTGATCACTGTCATTATACTTTATCTTTGACTCATCGCGGGTTTCCTCTAACGTAATACTCCAGGGTTCTCTTAGCCAATTATGCACAAGTACACAAAAACATTGAAATTAAAAAATAAATAAAAATGCATTTTATTTTTAGATAGAATAGAAGATACAGATAGTAACGCATGTTAGCTTGCTTCTTGTGCCCAAGAGCATTTTCATTAAAGGAAAACGCCAGTTTTTCCATATTTCACTATGTTCTTCCCTCAACTTAGATGAGTTGATACGTATCTCAGCCATCTCAGTGCATACACTTCCTTCAATACAACCAAGGAGTGATGAAATTACTGCGCCGAGGTTGAAGTGCTGCAAAGTGTTTGTTGGTTTCTAAATGGTGGCTTTATATATATATATCTTACTAACAAGAAACTATCGCTAATAACAGTATGCAAGGCGATAAGCATGTCCGAATTCATAGAATTCGAAAAACAGTTGGCAAGAAGTACCCGGATGACCTACTGTTTTTGCCCGAATTCTGCAGTATGCATACGATGGACACTTTACTATCCCATTAGAGGACGTGTCATATTCGAAAAATATTGGGAAGTGTAAGTAAAGTTGTTTATTGTGGTTAAATTGTAACCTATTGTAGCCTACGTCCAGAGCGTGTGAAGCGTGTGATGGTGAAGGCTGCTAGCAGCGGCCTGTTTTGGGGGAGGGTGACAGATTGCGCTCTGAATGAGTGGATCCTGTGCAGCTTTGTATGCTTTATTTCATATGCTATCAGCTAGCGGAATCAAAACTGACGCTTTAGTAATGACGACTGTCATTCACCAGCCTGATGGGGGTAATGACAGATTTGGCTTTTATTTTGAAATCAATAAAGCTTGAGTATGTCCTGTCTGGGACATCTTGAGCAGAACAGAGGATGTGAGGAATGAATTTGCCCTGTTGTGTCTAACGAAGCATTGATGCACTCTTTCTTTCTAAAAAAACCTGGAGCTGAGGAACCCGCACTTTTCCTTTGTCACTGTCTGTAGGTTTAGCACTTTCTCTCTTAAAAAAGTGTGGTTATGATTAAAATGAAATGTGTTTTATTGCATTGGAGAATATTTTAAAGATACACCTGTGACTTTCATTTTCTAGTTCTTTAGAAAATCAGTTGTCGCTTTCAGAGGTATGATGCACCTGTTTTTTGTTTGAACTGGCAGTTCTGGTTCACTTGGTGCACCAGGCAAGATAAGACATGACAGAAGAGAGAGAGAAAAAAAACTTTTTAAGAACATAGTAGTTATTTATTTAAGCATAAGATATGTTGGGCTAGAGGTGCAGTTGACATTTAAGACATGCAAAGGGGACCGCCATGAATAGGATAGCCAAATAAAACTTTAAAAGGTGGGGGAATACACTCCTTGTTGGTGATGTCCAATTACACTAGCATTTAGTGTTTTGATATAATCAAAAAAGTTTCTGCTGTAAATTTACGTGTTGACACAATCAAATAAGTAAATAAAAATTCTTTAACGTTATGGTTTCATTTGAATTTAAATTTAAGCTTTAGCAATTTTAACTAACTTATTTTCAGTCAACATTGTTTTTAAATATTTGCATCTAATATTTATATTTTATTTAATAAAAAAAAAAACAAGCATTTTAATGGTATACAACACCAACAACAAAATTAATAGAAGGAATGAATCTATGTTTAAACTACTCTAACGAGTGCTAGTTTAGTATTATTCAAATAATGTTATAGTATTTATTAATACTTTAGAATTTGATTTATAAGAATGACTATATTTTCAGTTGTCATATTTATTTTAATTTAAGTTTTACTAATTTAGTAATTTTTTAATAGTTTAGTAATTTACTACTTTTTTAATAGTTATTTAATATTTTTTTATTAAGCTTTAATTTGTCATTCTTATTATAGAATTTAATAATATTGATATAATATAATAATATAATGTTTCATTTTAATTATTAAGTATTTAAATATTTTTTTATTTTTTATTATTTATTTAGTTATTTTTTATTGTTTAATTTTTTTCTTTACAGTTCATTACCAAGGAACTATTTCTAATTTTCTTTTTGCTTATATTTTTTTTTAAGTTTGGGGTTGCATATTTATATTATATTAGCATTTATTTCAAATTCCAAAAACAATTCTAATAGTTTTAGTCAACAATTAATGGCAAACGAATGAATGAATGTATGAATAAATGGATAGTTTGTAAAACATGCAAACACCTTTGCATCACAGCATCTACAGCAACACTATTTTCTACTTTCATCTGTCAGTACCTAATTATTATCTCAACAGACATTTCTTGTGTGCTTGTAAATAAATACCAATAAAAGTTTTTTTTTTCTTCCTCCACAATTTGCTCATTTTAAATCTAGTTTTCAAATATAATTATGTGCTCCAACCCTAAACCTGCAACAATTATTCCCTCTGATCTTCCACTTCCACTCAAAGGTACGTCTTGTTCTTTTTCGAGGTGCTAGCTCCTGACTGAAGCCAGACAGTGAGTTACTCTAACGAGTGAAGCGCAGTCATGCTGATATCTCAACAGGACAGCTCTGGGAGTCTTTAGAAAGATGTATGTGGGCCCAGACTGACAGACAGTGGGTGTTGTGACAGAGTTCACTCACGGACAGGAGTCGGTTCCTTTCTTTCTCTGAGACACTTTGGGTGTTGTCTAGAGCGGCCCGGTGCTTTCTGGAGAGCTCATCTAGAGCCCGGCTGTGAGAGTCCTTAAAATGAGCAGTGTCCTCTTCATATCTGGTACGAAGGTTCATGAGCTCCTTCTCATAGATCTGCTTTTCCTCTCGAAGTGACTGTTGAGGAAAAAAAAAACAAAGACAAGTCTATATACATACAAGCATAAATATATATATATTATATATAGAGTGGGTACGGAAAGTATTCAGACTCCCTTATGTTTTTCACTCTTAGTTATATTGCTGCTATTTGCTAAAAAAGTTTTTTTTTTTTTTCTCGTTAATGTACAAATAGCACCCCACATTGACAGAAAAACACAGAAGAATTGTTGCAGATTTTGCAGAAAAACTAAAATATAACATGGTCATAAGTATTCAGACCCTTTGCTCAGCATTTAGTAGAAGCACCCTTTTGATTGAATACAGCCATGAGTCTTTCTGTGAAAGATGCAACACGTTTTTTAAACATGGATTTAAACAGTTCTGTCAGGTTGGCTGATAAATGTTGGTGTTGGTTTTCTGGCTGGGCCATTTAAGAACAGTTGTTGTGATGCCAGTATAAGGTCAGAGCACACTGGAGAAGGTTTTGGTCCAGGAAATACCTGTACTCGGCTGCATTCATCTTTCCCTCAATTGCAAGCAGTTGTCCTTGTCCCTGCAGCTGAAAAACACCCCCACAGCATGATGCTGCCACCACCATGCTTCACTGTTGAGACAGGTGATAAGCAGTGCCTGGTTTTCTCCACCACTTAGAATAAAGGCCAAAAAGTGATCTTGGTCTCATCAGACCAGAGAATCTAATTTCCTTATTTGTCCTTCAGGTGTTTTTTGCATACTCCATGCAAGCTTTCATGTGTCTTGCACTGAGGAGAGGCTTCTTCTCCCGACTGCATCTCTGGACCTCACCCCAGTGATCCTTGGGTTCTTCTTTACCTCTCTCACCAAGCCTCTCCCAATAGCTCAGTGTGGCCGGACGACTAGCTCTAGCTCTGGTCGTCCCAAGCATCTTCCATTAAAGTACTGTATTATGGAGGCCACTGTGCTCTTAGGAAACTTAAGGAACCTTAAGTGCAGCAGAAGTTTCTTGGTAACCTTGGCTAGATACAGTTTTTGCTTATTTATTATTTCCATGTTAAATATGCAATTTACTATATACTGCACATGACTATTTATACAACAAAAAAGACCCCAAACACTTAAGTACTCATATCATATTTCTGAACTTTGTGACTACTGCTTGAAAAAAAATAAAATAATAAAACACATGGAATGCTGCTAATTTATTCAACAAAGGTATAGGTTTTAAAATAATTTCTGGATTTAATAAAATCAGTGTAGAGCAGTATTATGAAGGACGTTTCACTTTCACACAGCGATGAGGAATGCGTGTCTGTGAAAATGGAGTATGGTTTGTGAAAAGAGCACAAACAGACATCAATAAATAAGGCACACTGTCTCTTGTTCAGAAATGTTATGAATCCAATCTAAAAGTATAACATTAAGAGCTGAAAGCCCACACTTACACTGCCCACAAGTAAATAAACTTCCCATTATAGGACCAGCAGAAGTGTCTGCAGAGTGAATCACTCCACAATGCTTTCCCGCTCTATTTGGTGAGTGTTGTCATAGTAACACCTAACTCAAGGCTGAGCTGCTGACAAACTGTGATGTGGGCGACAAAACGAAACAGCGAGAAAGCTTGATGAGACCTTTTCAAATGGGAATTAGCCTGAAATCCACGCACAAGAGTGAGCCAATAATACCATGGTACTTTATATGTTCTACATACTACACAGATGACCACCTTCTCACATGTTTATTGAGGTAATGTTGACAGAAGACACAGACTTGTGTTTCCAAAACAGCATAAAATAAAATGAGTTATACTTCATGTATTTGAACTGATGTTGAATGTTACATGTTTAACACAGAAAATAGATTTAGTTAGCCATATTATAATCATGTTTCAACTATTTAATTGAATAAATTTGCACCAAAATATGATTATTTCAATAAAATCAAATAGCTGTTAGGATATTTAATAGAATATTTAAAATAAATAATGCAATGTTTAATTTTATTTTATTTAAGTACACCTTGACAAAAAAATACATGTAAAATGTAAAAACAAACAAATAATAAGCACAGAGTGCAGAAATTTTACCAGTTAACTTATTTTATGACTGACAAATGAGCATCACATGAAGTTATAGTTTATAATATTAATTAAAGTTAAAACACAAAATAAAATAAAATTAAATTAAAACTTAATGCGTTTCAAATATATATATATATATATATAAAAAGGCAAACGCTTTTGGAGTGTTGACAGATGTTTTACAGTTGATTTTTACCTTGACAACAAATAAACAAAATAAATATAAAAAGTAAAAACAAACACATTTTTGAGTGCTGAAATCTTACCAGTTCATTTATTTTATGACTGACATGCATCACATGAAGTTAGTTTGAAATATTAGTTTATGTTTAAACTTAAAAGTAAATTTAGATTAAATTCAAGTAATTCAAGAAATAAAAAAGGTTAGAAATGCAAGATATAAAGTCAGAATTGTGAAATATAAACTTGCAATTGCAAGTTATAAAGTCTAATATTGAGCGGAGAAAAAAAACCCTGATATGTTCTCAGAATTGTGACTCCCAAATAAGTCATAATTTGCAAATAAGTCAGAATCACGAGTTTGTATCATGCAATTCTGAGAGAAAAAAAAGAATTGTGAGATAAAATGTTGCAAGAACCCTTTTTTTGTTTTTAATTTAGTGGCAGAAACGGGCTTCCATAGCAAACAAATGAATGAATACATCAAAAATAAATTATTAGTTGATTGTACTCTTGGAAATGAAAATAGAGAAACAAAAATATAAACATTAAATACAAAACAATATTACCCATCAGTTGTTTATTTATTTAGAACACTTATGTGGGTTATCTTGTTTCATGGTCTTTTCTGAAGCAGTAAATAATAAATTCAGTTGTTTTTTTCCCAGTTTTTAATTTGTGTTGAGCTTTTGCCTTCTTCATTAGTCAACACAGTGCAGATTGACAGGAAGCTGCCTTTGCAGTGTGTCGCGTGACGGACTGCACCACAGCTTTTTAAAAGTTTCCCAAAGTCTACTAGTAAAACCGCTGAGAGGGATATTTCTGGAGCAGAAACAAATCCACATTCCTACAATCTGTTTATTGGGGCTCTCAACGTATTAATAATGGAAGAAAACCTAAACACGACAGGACAGCCAAAAAGCCGAACTGCTAGAGCAGATTGTTGCATGAAAACAGCACGAAATGCCATACTGTAGCCAGTCAAATAAATAGCCATGCTGTCTTGTCTTTTTGCTAGAAAAATTATTGCCAGGCTGAGTGAAACCACTGAGAAATAAGAATTCCCTTTCGGTCAAACCGGCCGTTCACAAAGAGACATGTTTCCTGAGGTCTTGGGCTCTCTGCTGTGAGGATGAGTGTTTTGAATTAAACATAGAGGTCTGGATTTGGCGGTGATAATGCAGCCCGTGTTTAACATGAGAGATGGGCTTGTATATGCTTAAAGCTTAAACTAATTAAGTCTCAGAGGAACTCATGCGAAATAAATGTTTCTGCAGAAGACTGATGTATGTACAGTACAGACAGATTCTGCAAACTTGAGCTGTTTTTCTCTTAGGCAGAGCAACCAGACTTCAAGATCTTATGGTGCAGTACAAATTATAACCCCAAAACATATTTGGACACTTCAAAATTTCATTGCATTAGAAATAAAAAAATCTAACCAAGTGGCATTTGCACAAACTGCTGCTAGAGCAATCATAAGTCTTCCAAAGAATGTAAGAAAGTAAGGTTTCCGGATAATGATATTAAGGAAAAAAAATATTCTTAAGCAGCAAATCAGCATGGAGGTGAGTAATGATGCTGAAAATTCAGATACACCATCAAAAGAATAAAATTCTATTTTAAAATACACTGGAATGAGAACCTCAATTATAACCGTTGTGTACACAAAAAAACAGCCCAGAAGGAGACGTACACCACTTTCTATGCAAAAAGTGGGATTTATAAAAATAAACTTGATGGTAAAATTTGTGCAGATGCACACAAACTCCAACCCACACGTACAAACTCTTTTTCCTGGAGTGATATGAATCAATAACGAAAGAAACGTGATTTTAAGCCCTGTTCTCATGTCGATATATACAGTACAATACACATTTACATGAAATATTCAACTCTCATGGAGATAAGCACTGAAATTACATTAAACCATTACACAGAAGATAAATCCAAATTATGAACGATCAATGATGCCCGCTGCCTTCAATATAATGGCGGACACTGCTGGACTCGGGGGTCGAAAAGTCCATTTTCACTTTGTCAGTGACGCATATAGGTCTATCTATCGATTTCCACTACAATAACTAAAAGATGTTCACCTTATCAGCAAAACTGCATAAATGTAGTTTGATTTAAACGGTATAAAACAACTATTTGGCCAGTGAAAGAATGAGATCAACTCTATTCTAATTTATCTGATAATTATTTAACAGTTTTTGTTTTTATTTTCATATATTTAATGCATAACAAGAATATTAAATGTAAATTAACGCAAGGCACCAATGGCATTTATTGTGCGTTTATCGTATTTCCTTAATGTACCTTTGATGATGTTAAACAGTGTCACTTGGAAGGGAATATGCTTTTGAAATAACTAAGTAACTAGTGTCATGTTTGAGGTTTTTGACTACCTGAAAGTGTCTGAAGAATACTACAAAAAGTTGGTTGTGATACAAAGTGTCAAACACCCCCCGCCTAAACTGATCCATATTCAGTAAACTGAATTGGATTGATGAGTACCTTCTCCAGGGAGAGGACCTGCTGTCTCTGCCTCTCGTCCAACGTCTGACATTTCTTCTGCATCGCCCCTCGTTCCTCCTCCAGACGCAGCACCTTGTCCTTCAGACGAGACTTTTCTGATTCCAGATCTCGAATGACCGCCTCGTGAGTCATCTGGGTAGCCTGCAGGCTTCCAATCTGACCTGGATGGCAGAGAGAAATCCAGAGACACAGCTGTAGCAGAGGGCCAAATCTTTGAATGTCGTCTAACACAGAGAGCAGACAGTGTCAAACAGCCAACACTGTGAACCTGAACGCTGCAAATAAACCTCAGTGTTCCAGTCTGCCTGCTCTTTACCAGATTCAATGTGTCTTGAAGACCTGTCCATGACTATGTTAATAATTAAATAATAGCACGCTTACTGCACAGTACATGATTGCATATTTTTCATCAAAAATAGTATGTTGAACAGTACAAAAGAGTAAACTACATGATTATCCTGCATGTTTAAATCAAGAATTTCACTTGTTACCTTTTAGCATTTTTAATTCCAATGAAAACATTTTAGAAACTCAAGTTTTGCCTAAAACTTGAACAGCTAAGTAAAGCTAAAATCAAATAGAAAACAATAAAAATATTCAAATAAGGCCTAAAATGAAAAAAGTGTAGAGAAAAAAAAAGAAAAAATAAGACTTACCAAACAAACTAATATAAAGTAAAAACTAAAAATAACAGTAAAAGATAATGCAAAAAATTAATAAATACAAAACACTATTTTGAAGCACTGTAATTACTAAAACTAAAATAAATAATCATTTAATAAATGAATATATTAAATCTTAAATGAAAAAAACAAAAAAATATATATATATATTTATATTTAACAAAAGCACATCAAAACGTCTAGGTTACAAACGTAACCCATGTTCCCTGAAGGAGGGAACGGAGACTTTACATATGGGAACTCGCCAGAGAGACCAATTGCCTATGAGCTTTTTACTAAAGGCCAATGAACATTGGCATGCACTGATTGGGCTCAGGTGCACCTGATCACTGCGTGAGTATAAGAGGGCATGAGCACAGTGCACATGCGGGTTTTCGCTGAAGAGCTGTAGCCGGCGTCAGCGCGACCTCAGAGTCGTGGCAGGAAAAAGTGTAACGTCTCCGTTCCCTCCTTCGTAACCTAGACATTACCCTTTCAGTCGAATCACTTCGACATTACATATGGGAACACCCATGGAACAGGCCACGACTCTAAGGCCGCATTATGCGGAGATCCCCTGCCAATTGGCGAGACTTTTTTAGCTTTTCCAGTTCTTCATCAGAGGAATCTGGGAAACACAGTCTTCTGGTTGACTGTGGAGGTTTTTTTTTTTTTTTTGCCACACCTCTGCGCGAAGGAGACCCAGAGGAAGTACTCCGCTCTAGTCCGACTGCGAGGCAGGGAGGACTCAGGTTACACACACCTGTCCTCTCGTTCACCTGCTGTCCTGATCAAGGACAGGTCGTAAAACCTGGCGAAGGTGTTGGGTGTAGCCCAGCCCGCAGCCCTACATATATCTGCTAGAAAGGCGCCATGAGCCAGCGCATAGGACTAGGCAAGGCTCTCCCTGGTATAAATAAGCCAGGGAGATGGCTTCTAACACCCAGTGAGCCAACCTCTGTTTGTTGAAGGCATTCCCTTTCTGCTGTCCACCATAGCAAATAAAGAGCTGCTGGGAGTGTCTAAAGCTCAGAGTGCGGTCAATGTAGAGGCGCAGCGCGCGTACAAGACACAACAACTCTAAGGCTGTGTCTTCCCCTCCCGGGGTAGAGCTTGCAGGTTCACCACCTGATCGCGGAAAGGCGTGGTAAGAACCTTGGGCATGTAGCCGGGCCGGGATCTCAGGATGATGTGAGAATCAGCCGGGCCGAACTGTAGGCACTCTTCGTCGACAGAGAAGGCTTGTAGATGCTTGTACTCTCTTAATAGAGGCCAGCACAATGAGAAGCGCTGTCTTAAGCATAAGATATTTTATATCTACAGACTGAAGGGGCTCAAAGGGCCATTTAAGGTGACGGCTAGGTCCCAAGAGGTGTGGTCTCGGGGGATTAACCCGACGCGCACCCCTAAGGAATCGAACGATGAGCTGGTGCTTCCTGAGGGACACGCCCTCCACTGCGTTGTGATATGCGGCTATGACAGCGACATACACTTTAAGAGTCAAAGGGGACAGCCTGCACTCCAACTTCTTTTGCAGGAAGGAAAGCAAAACTGCGATTGTGCATCTCTGTGGGTCCTCTCCGCGAGAGAAACACCAGTCGGCAAACAGACTCTCTGAGCGTAAGCCTGCCTCGTGGAGGGAGCTCGCGCTTGAGAGATGGCATCTATGAAACGCTGGAGAGGCTGGAGAAGTCTGTCGCGTCCCGTCCAGGAGCCAGATGTGCAGGTTCCATAGATCGGAACGCGGGTGCCATATGGTGCCAAACCCCTGAGAAAGAAGGTCCTTCCTCCAGGGGATTTTCCAGGGAGAGGTTGCCGCAAGGAACGAGAGGTTTGCAAACCAAGTCCGGGAGGGCCAGTGCGGCGCTACCAGCAGGATTTGTTCAGGGTCTGTGCAAGGAGGCTCACTGGGGTAAAGGCGTACTTGAGCCCTGGAGGCCAGCGGCATGCCAGTGAATCCCTATGCCCCACCTTGGGGGACTCGAGGAAGGAGTAAAACAGCAGGCAGTGGGTCGACTCAGGGGAGGCAAAGAGATCGATCTTGGCCCCTCCGAAGTGATCTCATATCAGCTGGACTACCTGGGGGTGGGTGGACTGCCGTGAGAGCTGGTCAGCTGCACGGTTGAGTAACCCTGGAACATGAATAGCTCACAGTGATTTCAGCCGCTTGTGACTCCACAGGAGCAGATGGCGGGCGAGTTGTGACATAAGGCAGGAGCGTAGACCACCTTGTTTGTTGATGTATGCAACAGCCGCAATATTGTCCATCCGGACTAACACGTGCTTATGACAGAGCATCAGAAGAAAATGATGCAGGGCCAGATCCACTGCCAGCAACTTGAGGCAACTGATATGCCAAATTGTACGCCTGTCCAGGGACCCGAAGCTGTGATAGGTCCAGCTCCATACCGAGATAAGAGATCCTCTGCACCGGGGAGAGTTTGCTCTTCTCTCGGTTGACCTGAAGATCCAAAAGGCTGAGGTGCCGAAGCACTATGTCCCTGTGCATGCACAACATATCCTTCAAGTGAGCTATTATCAGCCAGTCGTCGAGATGCGGATGCCCATCTGCCACAGCAGGGAGAGGCCACCCTCCACGACCTTCGTAAATACGCGGGGAGAGAGAGACAGGCCAAAGGGTAAGACTCTGTACTGATATGCTCGACCCTCTAACGCAAACCATAGAATGGGTCTGTGTCAAGGCAGAATCGAAACATGAAAGTACGCGTCCTTCAGGTCGATGGCTGAGAACCAATCCTGTCTCTTGACGAATCCACAATACAAGACAGAATACAAGGGCTTAAATACACAAGGAGAAACTGTGGACAGGTGAGGAACACTCCTTAAACGCATTAACTTAACAAGGACAGGAACAAGACCAAATATAGACATACAGGAAATCATGAACCAAAACCCAACCTAAACTAGTAACACAAACTCATGGGCATGGGCGTGACACTGATATTAATTTTTAGGTTGCATTATGGGAATTTAAATAGTTTTTGAGTGTCCTTAATTGGTATTGGTAATACCTTAAATGTTTCCGCAATTTCTTATCTATTATACTGATAAAAAGCATTGTTCAAATTAGGTTAATTACATTATAGTTACTGTTATCTACACCTTTTCTCACTACAAACGTTTAAAAATAAACGCACTTGTCAGCGATACAATCTGGTTGTCAATGCACGGTCCATCTGGAGTTCAAGCCTAGATAAAAGTGCTGGATAACGCTTCCCCTTCACGTTAAATTCATTAATGCAGCACAAAAAGCGCATAAACACAAACACAGAGTGTGAATCGAGCGCTTAAACACCTAGTGTTTCTCCCAGATAAAAGATCAGAAGTGTGTTTGGCATTTAGGTGTGACAGACCCAGCTGGGCTCTGCCTCCTTCAGGGAACATTCCAGAATGTGGGAGATGAACACTGCTAGGACACACAGCTGCTGTTGCCAGGATACCAGGAGCTGATCCATCATCACAAACTTTCTTGTCAACAGCAATGGTGCCTTGCAGCTGATACACTGATGACTAAATCCAGATAACCTTTACCCTATTAATATGCCAATAATCGGCTTAGTTTATTTGTTCATTTTTTATTTATTCAAATATTACATGTTTTAGCTGAATCATGTTTTAATCTATGAAGTGACAACATAACCTAACCTCAAAAAGGTAGTTTATAATAATAGTCATTATTTTAACCCATGTATTTCAAATTCTATAATTTAATTAATCTAAAAATTAAAATAAAAAAATAATATTAATAATTATTAATATTAAAAAGAAATATAACAGCAGCAACAGTAATAAGAGTGATAAAATGCATGCTCAAAAATGATATTGTACTTTTTATTATGGTTGTTGTTAATAAACATGGGTAATAAAAATGTGTGTATTCATAGAAACTACACAAAGTGTTAAGCTATAAGAATTTCATTTAATTTGACTTAAAATTACTTTTTTACATTTCAATTTAAACTACAGTTCTGTATCCTGTTCAGTAAATATAGTTCAAAGGGAGGAGATCAGTTGGAACCTGAAGGCACTCTGCATTTAATTCAGAATCTTACACAATCCTGCTGTGCATGCTGGTAATGGATTAGTAGCCTAAAGCAGTGCAGAAGGAGGAATCAATGAAAGACAGTGAAGTGGGACTGAACAGCATTGATGGGAGAACATGTGTGTCTCACTGGCTTTGAGCAGGATCTCTGTGGCCTGCTGCTGCACTCGGTCTCTGGATGCCTCCAGTTCACACTCCGCCTCCCTCTGTCTGATTTCCACGATTTCCGTGTCCTTAGTCACCTCCTCCAACTGTTTATGCAGCTCCTGCACACACAAACACACAAATCAATCAACAAAACGACCAAAACACTTCACATAAACCTCAGCATCTCTATGTTCATTACTGAGAGCTGCCTCTCTATATTTAACCATCATGAGGTTTCTTGCTTTTGTCTCGCCCTCTCTTTCACTCATGTCACTTTTTCCATTTTTGCTCCTCTCACACTGTCTCCTCTGTTCTCAGATTCATCCTCATTAATTGTGCATGTACACATTAGCTCTTTCTCCCTTTCATCTCTGCTCTCTCTGTCAGTTTCCACTGTCTAAAAGAACTTTTTCTGGCTTCCATCGTTCATTGTCTCACTAACTTTTTCCTTTACTTCCACCATTGCGGAGCTCATGTTCAAATCGACTTTTCCACTGAATGAATTCATTCAATGTATTTTGTTTGTTTAATAGCAAAGACAGCACAAAGAGGATTGTAATGCTACATACAGAAGCTTTTTGGTCAAACGAAAATGCACAACATGAAAAAAAACATTATTTTAGTGCAGAATTAAAAACTATTTTATTCTATTTTACACCACTGTTGTGCTTTCTGTCTATCTATCTATGTAAAAAATTATTATGATTTTAACAGTAAAAGACAAAAACCTGTTAATCGGTGTCTACACTGTAAACGTTAAATAATTGTGATTTACATTTAATGGAATTTTAACATAATTTTTTGTTATGTTAAAATTAATGTTAAAACCATCCATGCATCTAAAAACAATTAAGTAAAACTATAAAAAAATAATGTTACAAAACCATCCATCCATATTATTTTTTTTTTCTTCAGCAAGCATCTATTAAATTAATCATGTGCATACATTAAATTAAAATTAAAATAAAATGAAGGAAAAAATTAAAAGTATAAAATAAATACCCGTAAGTAGTAGGGAGGGCTTTATTGTCTCAAAAAGATGGCATCCATTCAATAATTTCAATAAAACATTACATTTATTAATTAAACGGCATCAAATTAAAATTATTGCAAACCCAATACTTCTATTTCCACACTTTAAATAGAATATATCAGTATTTGTACATTGTAAATAGAACCATATTACTTATACTTATCTTGCATTTAGTATTATAGTACAATAATACTGCACTTACTGTATTACTAATTGTTTTTTTGAAGCAGTGCCTGTTGCTATACTAAAAACGCGGCAACGCCCTTGTAAAATGACCTGTGAAATCTTGTAAGGTGAGTCTCATCTGGAAAACAGCAGCATGTAATTGGTTGAAATTCAGCACCTGGGGAAACTAAACGCTCCTTGATTGAAGTGTGTCTTGATTTGGCAAACTGTGACTGCTGGCTATTTGACCTGGGATATTTGGGTCTGACTTCAATGATTTTACCTTTTTATGTTTGCACTAATGTTCTAAGTATGTGACGTGGATCTTTCACCTGAGTAATTCAGCATTTGATCAGCAAAGATTAACAAAAACTAGCACAGACCCCAGGGAGTCAGATCATTATGAGCTCCAGTCTGAAAATGTCACAGTGACTAAAGATCGATTCCATTAAAGATCTGCTCTCTCTCTCTCTCTGTGTGTGTGGAGCTAAAGAGGCTCAGCACATTGCCATTAAATAGCCATTATAAAGTGTCATAAAAGCAAGAATTTATGTAAGACAAACATAATATTAAACCAGCCATCACTGTTCATTCGAACGACCGTATTATAAATCAAACAAGCATGGATCTTTTGATGACACCCATAAATTACATTTCGTCAGTTCTTCCATTCAGAAACAAGTCCAGGAAAATGCCTTGGAGGGCCATGCTGGCTGACTGGCTTTTTTCTTCAAAGATATTTGAAAGACAATTCAGAGTTCAGCATATGTGCCACTGCGTTTGAAGTCTTTTCTGTAAATGTGCCTGAAATATCTGATGTGTTCGGAGAAACCAAAACACTTCAGTAGTTCAGCGACGGTTTTCTTTATACGCCGTTTTATTTATTTAAAATACACCGCAGAGGGTTAAAGAATACTGTATTTGTTCTCACGTGTGTTTGTAGATGACATGTAAATGAAACTTTTTTTTTAATTAACATCAAACAGCATATATAACCCATTTTAGTATTGTAATGTGATGCATTTAAACAAGATTTTCAACAAGAAAAAACATGTAGAGCGGTTAATTAAAAATGAGACCAGCGGCCAGGAACCTGTTAGGAAATGAGTTGTGAATTTAGCTGTTAGCTGTCATTTTAACTATTGAGATTAGATGATTCTCATTAGATCAATTAGAAAATGAGATAAAATATGCAAAGTTTAAAGAATCAACAAATGTAATTTTCTTAATGAAAGTGAAATTGTGTTCAAAGCCAATCAGTGTTTAATTTTAAAAAAAAAACAATAAAAACATTTAGCACAATAACCTTACAATAAGATTCTATCTGTTAACATATGTTAACTATGATTTAACAAACATGAAGAATGTCTTAGTTAATCTTAGTAAAAGGAATAGTTAATCTTATCTAATCTTAGTAAAAGGAATAGTTTAGACCCCAAAACTGTCTTCATTTACTCAGCCTCAAGGAGTTACAAATCTGTGTGAATTTCTTTGTTTTACTGAACACAACGGAAGATATTTTGAAGAAAGTTGAAACCAGGCTGTTTTGGGTCACCATTGACTTCCATAGTATTTTTTTTCCCTACTATGGAAGTTAACGGTGAGCCAAAACAAGTTAAGTTAAGTTAAATTGGTCCACTAAAGAACGTATGGAAAAATACAATGAAAGTCAATAGAACTACGGTTACAAACTTTCTTTAATATATCTTCCTTGAAGGCAAGGTAAGTGATTTTTCAAAAATGCTTTAGAAAAGTCGGGGCAGAGTACCAAAACAAGCTTGTAGCCAATCAGCAGTAAGGGGTGGGTGCTACCAAAATAGGGGCGAGACCCTTTTAGGGTAGGGGCGTGTTTGTTTTTGTGATTTCAAATATCAACATTGCCTTCTGGAAATCGTTTACCCTGCCTTTAATAAGTATCTTAAAACTCTTAAAAAGTAAGAAAGTCGGTAACACTTGAGATTATTGACCAATTCTCACTATTAACTAGTTTATTATTAGAATGTATATCGATTAATAAGTACCAAAGTTTATTGAAGCAAAAGTCATAGTCACTGTAATAGTTAGTTAATAGCGGCCAGAAAGTCATACCAGGATGACAGAAGTAAATATTCAAATTAAATATTTATTTGTTTATAATAAATAAATAAATAAATAAATAAAATGAGAAGATAAAAGGAAAAGACAAAAGAGACAAAGTTCTACATCACATCTAACATCTAAGTTCTGTGATGCATCTGGTGGCCCTTACCTTGATGTTGTTCTCCGCAGCAATGAGGGAGGCCTGCAGTTTGTGTGATTTCTCCCTGCTCTCCCTGGCCTCCTCCTGAACCCGCTGTAGTTCACTGCGCAGCTTCCCCAGAGTCTTCTGCAGGGCCGCTTCTTGCGCCTGAAACTCCTTCCTCAGCTCGGCTTCGGTCTTCTTCCAGGCCAGCAGGTTCTCTGCGGTCATCTGCTGCGTGCGCTTCATGGCCTCCAGTTCCCGTTCATAGAAAGCCTGGGCTTTATTTAGCTTGGCCTCGTACTCCTCCACCAGACGCTTCTTGTCCTGTTTCAGTTCCTCAACTCTTTCGGTCAGTGAATCCACCTCCACTTTGTGAAGCTGTCCCAGTTTCTCTTGGTCTTTGCTGTAGTTGGCATTCTGGCTTTGGTGTGAACGAAGCAGATCTTGGACCTGTGAATACAACATTCAAGTTGTTTTTTTATTGTTTAAATGGATGGAAAGCACCTGTTGCTTCCTAACAAACAACAGACAATTTGTCTGCTGCTGAATATAAAAATGCTACAGAGCATGACACGTACAGCCAACTAGAAGTTATTTGTTGTTTGATGTAGAATTGTAAGGGCAGGTTTTCACAAACACATTTTTTTACTTGATTAATGTATGTTAATCAACAAATTAGTAACTATTAAGCTAATTTAGCCAAACATAAAAAAAATGGAATAAAATAAATAATATTTTCCTTTTCTGAATATAGTTTGTTTTTCTACCATTTAATAATAAACACAAATATAAATAAATAAATAATTTTAATTATAAGTTTGGAATTCTTTGAGGTAACTGAACTTAATATTAAAATACTATAGACTTTAAAATCATCCAGATTTATCAATCTGATAATGGAATAAATACAGCCTAAATAGGAACATGAGTTTTTAATTTTACTATGAATTTTTTATCACATTACTTTAAAATATGAATTATTTGTTTTATCACCCTCTTATATTCAATTAGTTCCTAAAAAGTCAGCAAGCCTGAATCGCATGGTTTTACATCAAAATTTAAGTTTAAAACAAACGTGAAAATGAAAATAAAGAAATAAATATTTTAAGTTCACATATTTATGTATTTTATATTAAGTTTTAATATTAATTAACTCTTTTGCGTATGTACTGTAATGTAAAATTGTTATGAAAATATCATTTTAAATAGTTCTTTTTTATTTTACAGTGAAATAATTTAATTATTAATATTGTTGAAATGTTACATTTAAGTTTTAATAATACAAATAATACTTTATTAGATTGATATATAATCACAGAAGTCTAGCTAAATTGTCCAGCATTATAAATCTGGATATTTTAAAAAAAAAACAATTAATAATAATAAAAAAAATGTTATTTATAAAACAGTGTTAATTATAAAACAGACTTTTTTTTTTTACATGTAACCACAAAAAACAGTGGACACACCTCCTGTCGATGTGCAGAACGAAGCTCCTCAAGAGCCTGCTGTTTCTCTTGCTCAAACTGGGACTGCAACTGCCCAAAGGAGCGGAGCTTCTCCTCGAAAGAGCGGCGCATTTCCTCCACCTCGCGGGACATGGTGACCACACGCTGCGTGTGCTGTGCCTCCGTGCACAGCTGCATGTCCTCTACCCGCTGGCGATACGTCTCGAACTCCGTCAGGGCCTGCCGCTTCATCCGCTCGTGCAGCTCCATGGACTCCTCCAGAGACTGAATGCGCCGCTTCAAGTCCATCTCGTCGCTGATCTTGCTCTTGTACTGCATGATCTTCTCCCGAGTTTCCGAGAGGATCTGCTGCACCTCCTCCTCGTGGGCCTCCTTCAGGGTCTGGATGGCCGCTTCATGCTCGTCGTTCTTGGTGTTGAGGGCGTAGATCACCTGGAGAGGCCAAAGAATGGAGAACTCTATTAAATCAAATAGTAGTTGAATCATCTTCTAGAACCTTCTAGGAAACGAGAACCTCTGTTTGCTCAATCCAGAACAGAATGTAATGTTCAAGTTTAAGTAACTTGAACATCACTGTTTTGCTGATCTAGAGTGTTTGTTTTCAATGGGTCCAAACCAAGGAACTGATGCACTTTCATCGCAACAAGCTTTTAATTGACTGACCTTTAAATCCAGAAGATTTATGTCCAGGTCAAATATGGAGAAAGCTTTTCCATTATACCTTGAGAAGCTATATTTATATGGTAACACCTTATTTAAAACAAAGCGTTTCTGTTTTCCACTTTCCAAAAAAATTCTGTAACATTTATGGTGAAAAACTGGCAGCCGTGGTTTTCTGGCGCCCATGTTAACGGATGAGAGCTTTCACACAGCGCGTAGCAGGTGCAGAGAAATGACATAAATCAAAGCACATGGCTCACAGTGTTCGGAGAAGAATGCTGGAAAATACTGTACTGATGCTCCTGATCTGAATACGTGCCGTTTCCTAGCTGCTTATGCGTGCACTGTAAAGCTGGCGTGTTTAAAATCTTGCTGCAGGATGTCTAATTGCGTCTTTGCATTGACTTAACATGTAAATGGCTCACGCTTACCGCTTCATTCGCGTCTAGTGAAAGAGAATGAATGTCTTGTTGCATCCACTAATACATTTATTTATTTATTTATTTAATATAATCACAAAATTTTCTGTAATGTAATCGCATAGCCTGACATCGCAATTGCGATATGATTAATCATGCAGCACTAGTTAAAATCATGGTCATTTCTTATAGCGTGTGCTATACTTACTCTCTAGTGATTGTAAAGTGTACTTTTGACATCAAATGACCACAAATAGTACCAAAAACATAAAATATAAAGCATAACAAATATCAAAAAAATATTAGCATGGCAAGCTGTATAAAAAAATGAAACAAATGCACACAAGACCAAACAATTTTCATTGTAATATTTTTATTCGCCTTGAATATTTTTATTTATGGTATTTAAAGATGAGAGAATGTCAGTTAACTTGTTGTTGGTTACTTAAGTAACTGGATGTTTTATCTTTGACATCAGCAACTAAAGAATAATTATCAAAAACAAAACAATAACTATAGTTATAATTATAATATCTGAAAATACTGAAAATATAATTATAATTATTATTAATTCTCTTCTCTTTAAAAATATTAATTTAGCTATCCTATGCAATCAGCATCTAAAGTTAACATGGTTAGGTGCAACTTCCCTAAGTTTCCCTGTTGCTTGTGACCCTTTTATTACAGAAATGTGACCCATTTTTAAGTTGCAACCCACCACCAGCTTGTCCAGAATGATACATTATTAAAAGGATACATTATTTAGTTTTAATAGCATGAATGAGTTTGCCAATGCATCGTTTTCTTTAAGAAAGCTATATGAAAAAGTGCAGAAAAAAAATAGAGACACATTTTCAGACACTTTTAAAATGTTTAATTCCCTCAGTTACTAGGGAGAGAGGTTGAAAGTCTCCAAAAATGGATCGGAAATTGCCTTCACAAAATAAAGCTTTGGGCCGCTCATGAACACATTCCTAATAAAATTACAGCCATGAAAACTTAGCTCATGAATATTAGCTTCTGCACAAATAATTTAGCACAATCTTTTTGAATGTTTTGATAAAAGATCAGGAGATAAACTCCCTCAATTTTAAATGGGCACATAAACATGTCCACACAAAACACTATTTCACTGTTAAAACAACCACACATAAAAAGCCGAAATAAATAGCTCTTATTTCTTCTTAGCCAAACCATTCCCCTGCTTGATTATTTGAAAACAAAGTGACCTTCGACTGCATTTCTCATGCTTTGTGTGTCCAGCTCCCACTTCATTTCCATAATTGTCTAGACATCTGATTAGGAGAGAGCCATTTGGCCACCTGAGAGCGGCACAATAGAGTTATCTCCTTTACAAATCCTGCTCTGTGAGAAACCGTGACTCCGGCGAAGACGTATGTGCTACTCTCATCACATCTATAGCCGACGCTCTCCCAGGATTGACCACAGAGGATTTCATTATTCTCCAGTTTTCTTTCACACACTGTTCACACAGTTCATTCTCTCAGCCAGACAAAAATGAGCTGATAAGGGCAGCGGTGGAGACAGAAGAATCTGCGGTTCCGTTACTTTTCCTATGTTTGCTCTCTCTCAGTCAATACGTGGTGATGCTTGGAGCTGATCTTGAGCGATGTGCAAAATCTAGCCGTATCTGTTGTTATCTGCTCCTTTACTGCGTGAAAGTGGACAAAATCCTCACAACCTGTTTAAACAGTACATTTGCACTGGCTTCAACCTTATCGGGAACAAACCGATAATTAGTCTGATGTCCAATATGGCTATACAACTGTGTGACTGATTTTCCTTTTTTTAACATCCATTAATGCATTAGACATTAACTATCAACTCAAAAAGAAGAATATTTTTAAATGTATGATATGTTTTTTATTTTATTAACCCTCTAAGCACCAAAAATGTATTTCCTCAACAACAACATGCAAATAAGTTCAAACATCTATTCAGTTTCTATAATTTCCTGAATATTGCTGATGAACTGATCAAAAAGTAGGCTACTGTTTATATGCATTTTACTACTATATACTGTAATATAGTAATAATTTAGCACTTGCTCATTTAGAATGAGGATAAAGATAAAAAGAAGAAAATGAAAAAAAAAGTTCAAACATAAATTCAATATACTGAACATTACTGAATACTACGAAATTCAAGATGAACTGCCCCCGATAACGTCATAATATGCAAATTAGATGAGTATTTTTACATCCCACATAAACTTTCAGTCATGCCCAATATTTTTCTAATTTACAGTAGATCTTTTTATCTTTAAGTCATTTTAAGCTACAAGCTTTTAAATCTTAATGTCAAAATCGAAAAAAAATAGTTTTAAATAAAACCTGGAGCTTGGGCTGGGCGATTTAATCGTTGATTTATTCATGCTTAAGAGCTAAATTTTGTTTAATGAAGATAAATACTGTTCATTAATTTTCATTCAGAATTTTTTTTAAAACACATTTTTTAAAATCCATATGAATAAATAAATATGCTACAATATTAATATAATAAGTTGAAGAAAAGATCTTTAAATTTTAATGAAAATTTAAATAAAAGCACAAAATTATTAACTTACTATTCAAATATATTTTAATATGTTAATTATTTCTGTAATGTGAATGCTGAATCAGCATCGTTAGTAGTCTTCAGTGTCACATGATCTTTCAGAAGTAATTTTAATATGCTGATTTGCTGCTCAAGAAGAAAATAGTTGCTGCTTAATATTTTACTGAAAACCATGAGAATTTTTCTTTTAGGATTTTTTGATGAACAGAACCTTTAAAAAAACAGAGATTATTTGAAATATAAATAATTTCATAATGTAATGCATCTGTGTGCACTGTTAAAAAATTTTTTTAATAAAAATATGTAAAATATTGATTACATTAAAAAATAATGTAGCATTTGCATTACATGTAACAAATAATCTTTAATACTGCTTTCTAAGCCCAAAGGGCAACTCAACTTGGAACCATGCTCCGACTGACAACTAACACCCCAGGAAGGTGAACCTTTGATTTCCATGGCAACCGACTGATAAGACTGGTTTAATGCTTGAAAGAATGTGACTCTGACTAGTCCTCCCTTTTGCAAAGAAAATGGACCTTTCCCTAAATTAATTCACAGGAAAGCATCCTTTGAGTGAACACATATCCTTTAGGTCAACGTTTATATTGTTATTGTGTTTGTATATCGTCTTGTGTATGGTATACTGTTTTATGCATGTTTTTGATATGTTTTTTCATCAGAGCAACACATTTCATGTTTGGTATCTAAGAACTCGTCTTCAGACGATCTAATTGAGAGTGTATGTTATATGTTGATATCTTTGCAACATTTAGTGTTTTAAAAATCTCTTCTAATTTGGATATGGACAGTGTATATGCAAATTAGCATGCTCTTTTTCACATGACTGGATGCAGGAGCCTACCATGTCTCTGGTCTCCTGAGCAGGCCCGATGCAGCGCAGCCTTGTGAGACATTAAGATGAGGATTAAACTCCAGGCAACACCTAAGTTTTACACCAGGCCTAAGCCTTGACTTTTCATGTAACTCAAGATCCATGGATCGCAACAGATCCATCTCCCAGCTCCTCTTTCATCTACCAAGCACCAGAGTCAAGACATCTTTTGGAATTCATCGCTCTTTAAACCAGGAGGACATGATTGCCAATTCAAAACCTTGGAAACATCCAGACTTCGAGACTGCATCGGACCCTCACCAAAGAGGCAATGCAAGTATTGTACATATGACTAAACAAAACAGAGGCTAGTATTAGTTATGGAACTGATGGTTTTACAGGTGGTTAACTGACTCTCTTTCATAACTTCAATTTAATGGCTTACGCCTTCTTTCCACTTTTTCCCCTGGTGTGAGTGTATTTATATGTATGTGTTCAGTTATGCGAGTTAATGTAGAGTTAATAAAACTTTTGCACAAATTACATGGGTTTCCGATTCTGCCTTGCAAATTAATGTCCCTTTACCATTTCGGCCCTTGCTACATGCTCTAATGCAGTGATAATGTAAGAAGGTATTTTTCTGTGGCCAAGAAAATATCCCTTCTTAGAGTCTAGATGAAATTACACTATGTGTTCGCTGAATTAACAGATTAGTTGATTCTGCTACAGTTACTACTGGCAGCCAATATAAATAATTGCTATTAATCATAATTAATAGTAATTATTTATATATATTTCCCTTAATGAGCTAAAATATGTTACAATAACATTTTTACTTCAAAATTTAATATTCAATTCAATATGTATTAACTATTTTTATTGTGAAATGTACTATCAATTTCTGAGAAATAGTTTATACACCATTGTAAATCAAATTAATTTCCTTCCCAAAATAAGTCAATAAATAAATACATACATACAATTTCAAACCAACTTAAATGTACAATAGTGTAACTCATAACTATCACTTCTAACACTTGAGGGAATAAATGATTAGAAAGGA
The DNA here is from genome assembly GCA_032359435.1 of Enteromius unitaeniatus. Taxonomy (NCBI): domain Eukaryota; kingdom Metazoa; phylum Chordata; class Actinopteri; order Cypriniformes; family Cyprinidae; genus Enteromius; species Enteromius unitaeniatus. Next base: position 19,018,568 of record JAUMHI010000065.1, read on the forward strand.
CATACATACTGTATGCATCTCTTTCATGGATGGACGTGCAGAGAATAGCTCTAGCCATCAACCTGTGCAATAGTCTACAGTAAGAGGCAAAACACAGTCCCGAGAGGTTGCTTGTGAAATAAAAGTGGCAGCCGTCCTGTATAGGACTATATTAAGATTCAGGAGGCAGTCAGAGTGCCAGCTTTCATTTGAAATCTCAGAACACCCTGGAAGTTACACACTCACCCTGATATGCACTGACTGATGCTGAGAGAAATATTCCTGGACAGGGCTGGAAATGGGGGGACGCAGGGGGGCGGAGACCTGGGAGTGAATTTGGATGGGGGACAGTGTTTCATTTCCAAATGGTTAGGCTTATTTTGAAATTAAAAGTGATTTCTATATTTTATCCATTCAAAAGACTACGAAAGCGATCTCAGCAAATACTATATAAGCTTCTATACTCTTTGTCCCAGTTCTGCACATTAATGTAGGTAGTGTTTATGGTTCTTGCTATCTTTTGCCATAAAACCTGCAGACAGTCAATAGACTGCAGTGTTTGTCATTTATAGTAACAAACAAAGTGTAGAGATGATGTAACTACTAGAAATAAGTGTATGGTGTAAGTAGGACTCCTGAGTCCTTAACAACGTAATATTAAAAACTAACAGCAAATGTTTATGCAAAGTGTAAATATTACACCTACACTAATATTACACTAGATAATCTACAAATCTTGAATTCTGTGTTATTGTAATATTAATAAAAATTGAGGGGACAATGGAGATAACTGAAAGCTAAAATAAAATACAAATACTAAATGGAAAAATGGAAAACAAGAAATATTGGCAACTAACTGAAGTAAGAGTAAAATTAAATACTAAAATTAAAAACCTAGAAGCTATAGGCCTACTGAAATCTAAAAAAGCACATATCAAAATGACTAAAACCAACTAAATTTAAAATAAAACTGAAATACAAAATTTTATAGGCCTACAATGTCACGTTACATACAAAATATAGACAATTTATGTTATAATGTGATATTTTGTTTTTGACAAAATATGTCATCATAACACATGGTTTTTATAACACATTATTATATTTAATATATTATATATAACTCATTATAAAATTATTAAAATATATCTTTACTATAAAATGAGTTGTTAATTTTTTATAAAGATCAAATTTGCTCTCTGCCCTTAAAAAATGGTATAAGATATACTTTTGCTAGCAAAAATAAATAAATAATAAAATAAAATAAACATGACATTTTGAGTAAAATGACTGAAATGGCATTTTCTTTGAACTCTTTTTAAAGTTCAGTGGACAACCTGAGGAACTATGTACTTAAAAATATTTAAGTTGTGTTATGAATTGAGTTCTATAGTTAAGAAATGTTTGCGCTGACACCTGCCTCGAGCCTTTGTAATGTCTTTTTTGATTTGCCACATTGTACGGTGGCCGAGAGAGCTCAACGTGCTGCAAACTTAAGAAAACACATGAAAACAGAAAAAAGACAACACATTAAGAAAACATCTTCACCAGTTTGACAACACAGGCACTGCAAACCTTCGCAACACAACCAAACACAGAAACGCGCTGCAAACCTTTTAGTTCAGCGACAACACCTCTGCTCCGACCAAAAGCCACTGAACAAATAAACAGGTCCCAGATGGGTTCATCACTTTTTGAGGTCCCCCTGAAACATTTCTGTTGTAGTCCGTACTATTTACAGCGCTTTGTGCATTTTCAGCGCGTTTCTATGTTTGGTTGCATTGCGAGAATTTGCAGCGCCTGTGTTTGCAGTGCCTGAAGATGTTTTCTTAATGTGTTGTTGTTTTTTTCTGTTTGCATGTGCTTTCTTAAGTTGCAGCGCGTTGAGCTCTCATGGCCACCGTAACATTGGCTCAATCTTTACTCCTGAATACGTCCAGTGAATATGACAGTCAGTGAGACTTCAGCAAACTCTGAACTGAAATATGAGAAAACCCATTAACTCCCACAACACTGCGAAGTCTTAATCACTATGTACTTGAATCTGAGAGTCATTACAACTGCTCCAACATCAGTCAATAAGACCAAGACCATGATAATGATAATTAAAGTCATTTGCAATGGTGCAGAGAGAGCAGCATATTGTTCAGTGTATAAAAGCTGTCTGTAAATTGGTCCAGATCACTTTTAGGGCGATGTAGGGGGTTATTGTGCTGCTTCAATCACAGCCTGTTTCACAATATGTGCCTCGGTTGAAAATTAAACGGGTCTCTAATGTGCAATAAGAGCTTTCCTTACAGCTATTGACTTGGCTTCGAGCTTTGACCTGTTATATATAATATATTTTGGGTTTTAAAGAAAGATGGAGCGTGTAAAATAAATATATCCACTATTCGCTCCATCTCTTTCTCCATAGATTCTGCATTCTCAGGCACATAGGATCAGTTCGTAACTGGCAAGCTTATGAATATGCATTAAGCGAGAAAACGGGTTATAATGAAGAGAGAGATAGTGCTAATTAGTGTAATTATATGCATGGTATCCACTAAACTGCAAGTCACACCTTCAACGGTAATTAAAGCAGTTGAAAAAGAACAGTTCGGTCTGGAAGGAAAACTTCTTGCTATACCATGAACATTAATCATGATTAAAAGGCTCATAAAGGGTTTTGTAGCTCTAATTTCCTGCTACATAAATGGGCAATGGCTGCAGTGAACCTGGAGGTGTAAAATATAGTTATGTTTGTTCCTTTTGGTTGCGTAGCAGAGTGTTTCTTCAACTTAAAAAATTTCAATTTCCTTGTCATTTCACAAAAGGTGTGGGGGAGTCAAAGTTCTAAAAGTTCCATTGTTGATAAAACACCTAGTTTCGGATCCTCAGGGTTTCTAATTACAAGGTTGGTTGGTTGTTACTTCTTAACTTTCAGGTGTGTTGCACACAGCTACTGATAATCTACTGCATTCATTGTACTTTTTTACTGTGCACAGATCGAAAACAAGAACGTGGGTCTTTTTTATCCATCAGTCAAGAGTGCAATTAATGTGTAAACTACTATTCATTTTTTTCTCTCAAAGAAATGAACATTTTATTTAGCAAGGCTACAAAATCAACAGTGATAAAAATGTTACGAAATAAATTATATATTAAACATGCCGTTTTTCAATGGATTTAGGAATTCTGAACAAAAGGTCTCAATTTAAAAATTAAACATTGTCATTGACATTGTCATAATTGACATTGTCCACACTGATTTCATTGATCAATGATTTCTGAAGGACACTGGTGTAATGATTCTGAAAATTCAGCTTTGCATCACCGGAATGTTTAATTTTCATATACTGTATATTTCTTGGCACCAGTCATTTTACATTGTAAAAATATTGCAGCCTTGGTAAACATGAAAGGCTTTCATACTTCCTACATTTTTTAAATAAATAAATGACCAGCCAACGACTGTATAATGATATAATATATTGATATTGACTTGTAGTAAAAGTGCAGAATGTTTCCAATACATTTATATTTAATCATTCAGTAGATGCTTTTCAAGGTGACTTAAGAGTGGGGATGAAAAATTTATACACAAGTAATAAACCTTATGGAGTCTGCAATATTAGCAGCCCTAAAATAATACACAAGAACTGTAGAATGCTACTTTAGGAAATGCTTTAACTCATCTTAATAAGCAAATCCTAAATATATTTATAAATAAATAAATAAACGTAAAACATGTAAAAAAACAACAACAATAAAAACTAAGAATGCAGCTGATTTAAAAGATAAACGTCATATCTAGGATATGCTAAATTATCTATATATAAAGTGTGAAACTTTGTGATTGTGTGGGATTGTCTTTTGAGTAAAAAGGAAAAACTATTATTTTGAAAAATTGCATAAGTCTCAATATAAATTCAAAGAATTCACAAGAAATCTTACTGTAGACAAGTATAGTGGGTACGAAAAGTATTCAGTATTCTTTATGCTGAAAATTTAGCTTTGCATCACCGGAATGTTTAATTTTTATATACTGTATATTTCTTGGCAGATACAGCCTCTATGGCGATGGGACGTGACGTCTCTGTTCCCTTCTTCAGGGAACGAGGGTTACAATACATAACCGAGATGTTCCCTTTCAGATCAGCAACATCCGACTGCCGAGGGGATCGGAGGACTCACAGTGTCAACTGATAAGGATTACTGGAGAAGGATACCAAGCCGACCAAACAGGTCCTACTCCGGTTCTTCAGCTCAGTAATAGGTGAGAACACGGGAAGAAACCGGGTCAACACGAAGGCTATAGAACCTAGCGAACGTGTTAGGGGTCGCCAAACCTGCAGCTCTACAAATGTCAACAAGCGAGGCGCCTCGTGCCAACGCCCAGGACGACGCTACACTTCTAGTTGAGTGAGCGCGTACACTGAGGGGACAGGGTGCACCCTGAGTCTGGTAAGCCAGGGTGATGGCATCCACTATCCAGTGGGCCATCCTCTGCTTAGAGACGGCATTCCCCTTCTGCCAGCCTCCATGACACACGAAGAGCTGATCTGAGGTCCTGAAGCTCTATGTCCGGTCTACATAACATCTTAATGCTCGGACGGGACACAGCAACAGTAAGGTTGGGTCTGCCTCCTCCGAGGGCAGTGCTTGGAGGTTCACCACCTGGTCTCTAAAAGGAGTGGTAGGAACCTTGGGCACGTAGCCGGGCCGTGGTCTCAGAGTTACCTGAGAATCCTTGGGCCCAAACTCGAGGCATGAATCGTCGACCGAATATGCCTGCAGGTCCCCTACCCTCTTGACGGAGGCCAGTGCGAGCAGGATGAGAGTTTTCATTGATAAAAGCCTCAACTCAACTGCTGGCAAAGGCTCAACGGGATCCTCTCTCAATGCTCTAAGCACAAGAGAGAGATCCCAAGAGGGTACAGTAGGATGCCGAAGGAGGATTTAACCTTCTGGCCCCTCTAAGGAACCTGATGATCAGATCATGCTTACCCAGACACCTGTCATCGACAAGGTTGTGGTTTGCAGCGATAGCAGTCACATAGACTTTAAGAGTGGAGGGAGACAGCCTTCGCTCCAACCCTTGCTGCAGAAAGAGAAGCACAGATCCGATCGGGCATGTTCGGGGGTCTTCTTGTTGAAAAGAGCACCAATCGACGAACAGGTTCCATTTCAACACGTAGGCAACTCTAGTAGAAGGTGCTCTCGCAGAAGAAATAGTGTCAACTACCCCTTGAGGTAGGCCACTTAGAACCTCTGTGTTCCATCCAGGGTCCAGATGTGGAGTTTCCACAAATCTGGGCACGGGTGCCACAGGGTGCCCCATCTCTGAGTCAGTAGATCCTTCCTCAGAGGAATCGGCCAAGGAGGAGCTGTCACAAGGAGCATGAGTTCGGGGAACCAGGTCCTGGTGGGCCAATAGGGGGCTACCAGCAGGACCTGCTCCTGCTCCCCCTGACCTTGCACAGGAATTGTGTGAGAAGGCTCACTGGGGGAAACGCATATTTGCGCAGCTCCTGAGGCCAGATGTGAGCCAGGGCATCTCTGCCTTGGTCAGAGCATAAAACAACTGGCAATGAGAGGTTTCTGGAGAGGCAAACAGGTCTACCTGTGCCGCACTGAACTGCTCCCATATCAACTGGACCGTCAGGGGATGGAGTCTCCATTCTCCAGGGAGCACTTATGCTTGAGACAACTCGTCGGCGGTCTGGTTGTAAACACCTGGAATGTGAATGGCGCAAAGCTTCTGACTCAATAATAGGAGGTGGCGGGCGAGCTGCGTCATGCAACGGGAGCGAAGACCACCTTGATGGTTGATGTACGCAACGGTCGATGTGTTGTCTGTACGGACCAGAACGTGACGGCCCTGTAAGTGCTCTTTGAGGCGACCCAGGGCTAGACGAACTGCTAGCAACTCGAGGCAATTGATGTGCCAATGCAGATGAGGTTCCATCCAAACCCATGAGACTGCATGCCTGTTGTACGTGGCGCCCCACCCTGTAGGCTGAGGTGTCTCAACACCAAGTCCCTGTGTTCGCACAACTGAGCTCTGAACTGTGCTAGTATTAGCCAGTCATCGAGGTAGTTGGGAATACGAACCCCTTTTTCCTTCAGAGGAGTCAGGGCTGCGTCGGCCACTTTTGTGAACACACGGGGCGACAGGGAGAACCCGAAGGGCAAAACACGGTACTGATATGCCTCTCCTTCAAACACGAACCTCAGGAACGGCCTGTGTTGCGGAAGGACTGAGACATGAAAGTACACATCCTTCAGGTCGATTGCTGCAAACCAATCCTGAGGACGGATGCATTCAAAAATGCGTTTCGGTGTCAACATCTTGAACGGAAGCCTGTGAAGAGCTCAATTCAAGACTCGCAGATCCAGGAGCGGTCGAACCCACCACCTTTCTTGGGCACTATGAAGTACGGGCTGTAAAACCCTGTCCTCATATCGATTGGAGGGACCGGCTCTATTGCTTTCTTCATCAGAAGAGTAGCAATCTCTGCACGCAGGACAGAACACCCCTGAACCTGGGAGGCCGCCGGCCAAACTGAATCACATAACCAAGCCGAATGGTGCGGATGAGCCATCGAGACCTATCCAGGCATCTAAGAACCGAGCAAGAGGCACCATCGAGGCCACCGGGGTGCCGAAGTGTATGTGTGTGCATGTTACCTGCGTTCTGACAGAGGTGAGGCCGGAAGTCCGTTGGTTCGTCCTCCGCAAGCTCTGACTGCTGCCTGAAATTAGAGGACAGTAAGTGTGTAACAAAAGCTCTTTTACAGGCCTGTTCACAACACCTCGTCTCCTCAGGGGACCAAGAGGGGAAGAAAATTGCTCTTTTGTTGAGGTTTTGGGTACCACTAGCACTGAGGCTAGCGGCTGTCGAAGAGATCTCCATTCGGCCCTCCTCCGGAGGAGGGAGTGGTGTCACCATCTCCTGAAGAGCTCCTTCCATCCCTGGGCTGCCTGTCCTAGGGCCGCTTGCATTTCCTCTTGCCACCAGGTCCTTCAGGGGTCTGGACAGGCTGGGCGGCATGAAGCTCGGAAAGAACTTCTGAGTCATGGCCACCCTCGTGCAAAGCCTTCAGTGCCTTGGCCTGATGGACTTGCTACAATGCCATGGCGTGTACGGATGACACAGCATCTCCACAAGTTTTGTAAGCATCATCGATCAGAGCCGACGAATGCTTTCAGGCCCGAGAGGGGAGCGATGGGTAACCCTGCCAGGAAGTAGAAGCCTGCGGACACAGTTGCATCGCAAAAGACCTCTCCACCTGGGGGACCCCCGTGTAGCCCCAGGCTGTGCCACCGTCAAGGGTGGTGAAGGAGGACGAGCCGCTCGACCGCTTCCTGGCAGTGAAAGGTGCCTTCCACGATTGAGTCAACTCATCATGCACATCCGGGAAGAAAGGTACCGGAGTAGGCCCATGCGTGCCGGCACGGGCCACACCCAGGTACCAATCGTCCAGCCTTGAGGGTTCAGGACATTGTGGAGGGACCCACTCAATCCCGACCCCCTTAGCGGCCCGGGCAAGCATAGCAACCAGCTCAGGATCAGTATCCGGAACAGTTGAGCACCCATTGGACACCGCTCTGGAACCGGATGCCTCATCTCCTGAGCCGCACTCTCCTCCCGATGCTGTGACAGACATCTGGTCATCAGGGGGAGCCCCAAAGGAAACATCCGGCATCGTTTCCAGTTGACCGATGGAAAGTCCATCAGTGTCGGAGTGCGTGTGACAGGGGGCGCTCCCCGAGGGGAGTTCCTCACCATCACTGTCAGGCCTGCCCTCTCACCCCCAGAACCGGAAGCTTTATTAAGCCTTGTTAGCAACTCCGAGATGGTCATCTTCCCACAGGAGGAACATGAACCATCCATGAACGCCGCTCTAGCATGCTCAATGCCCAGGCAGAGGTGTAAAGAGTACCCGAAAAACATACTTGAGTAAAAGTACAAATTACTTACTGTAAAAATGACTCCATTA
>JAUMHI010000065.1:19026631-19044491 GCA_032359435.1 Enteromius unitaeniatus
TTTTCCCGTTTCTGATTCTCTGCCGCCTGCCCTCGACTTCCTGCCTGTCCCCGACTTTGTTTTTGGTTCTGTCTACTCTACTGCTGTTTGCTATCTCTGACCTTTTGCCTGTTTGACCATCCTGCTATTAAAGATCATTGCAAATGGATCCTCAGAGTTCGGCTGATTCGTCACAGAATCTCAACATGCTGTAGTCTACTGTTCCTTTTAGAAGTGTACCACATATGAATATTTTCTGTAATACAATGATTACTTTTCCACTAAATGCCTTCTGTCACCAAATTGATAGTTTGTACTTTACTATTAGGATTCCTTTGACCCTTATGATTCTCATTTGCTCTGACATGCATTATGAGCTGTAAGGTCTTATATAGACAGGTGTGTGGCTTTCCTAACCAAGTAAAATCAGTTTAATCAAACACAGCTGGACTCGAATGAAGGTGTAGAAACATCTCAAGGATGATCGGAAGAAATAAACAGCACCCGAGTTAAACATATGAGTGTCACAGCAAAGGGTCTGAATACTTAGGACCATTTGATATTTTCTTTTTTTAATAAATCTGCAAAGCTTTCAACAATTGTGTTTTTTTCTGTCAATATGGGGTTCTGTGTGTACATTAATGAGGAAAAATTAGATAATTAGATATTTTAGATATTGAATATATATATATATATTAGATATTTTCTCTAAAGGTTTAATAAACTTTTACACTTGTACATACACAGGCTTTACAGGGTTAAATTGCTTTTGCTTGCTAACCTTCTGCTTACTTGAAAAACACTCCCTGATGACTTGCAATGTTTATTTTTCCAATTCTTTCAACGCATGGATTAAATTTCTGCACCACTAAACATGCATATGGTTTATTTGCAAAATGAAGTATTAGTGTTCATTGTAAAAAGGCATTTGAATACTTTTTGAATCACATGATATGTTTTGTTAAGCTTTAGGATTTATAAAAGCAAAACAGCAGGGGAAGAGAGAGGGGTTAGTCTCATGAGAGGCTTAAGCTGTATATTTTATAATGCTGATTTAAAGTACACATCCCGAGTGATGTCAGTCACGTCTGTGCACAGCGGGCCACAGCATAACTCTTTATACTTGGGTAATGCAATCTCTGTGAGGTTTAACGTACCTTAATGAGGCCAAATGTGGAAAAAAAACGTGCAAATATCAAGTTCGATTTCATACATGTATTTGGATGTAACTGTTGATTTACCATTATTTACTTAGTTACACAATCATATGCAAATGTCATAATGAAGCATGCAAAAAGTAATCTGCTACAAGGGTAAAAAACTTTTAAATAGCTCCACACAGATGCACAGAGATGCAGTGGTTGGATTAAGTCATACATATTCATGTTTCATTCGTGCTTGGCGTTCTGTCCACGTGATTTCTCTTGGCACGGCAACAAACAGTGGGCTGATGGGGTGACAGGCTCTCTTCTGCTTAAAGGCAAGTGTTGGAGCTTTGCTCTGCATCCCAATGTAACTCTGATGAGTCTCCAGAGACACAAAGCATTAAGTCAGCATCTAAGAACTACAAAATAAGAGGCAAATTTGAAAAAATGCGAACTTTATTTTCAAAGAAAGTGTTTTGCCAGAATGTTAAGTTCAAAGGGAGGTTTGTGCTTTTAGAGAAATCTGTTTATGTTGACCAGTTCTAAACGGAATAATGAGATGCCCCTATCGTGCAGTGCATGTTCATGTTTACATAACATATGACTTAATATGTAGCATAAAACATCTAATATTAAGCTTAATATACTGAATAAAATATTACACTCACAATTAAAATATAAAAACATTACTTGAACTGATTGTTAATTGAGGTAAAAGCAATACAGTTGATTAAGGTATATATATATATATATATATATATATATATTTGTCATTGTGTAAAAATATATATATATATATATATATATATTTGTCATTGTGTAAAAATATATATCTATGCATATATGTAATTAACAGCAGTCATACTTTTGTGTATACCTCATTGATTTATTTAGCTATTAATTATTTACTAATTATTATACAATTATCAATTATAATTTATTATATAGATATAAATTTTCAAAATATATCAATTATTTATTATATACCTACATACTATATAATTACTAAAATAATGTTAGTGTGTGTATTATATATATATATATATTTAAATAATGCAATTATATATAATTATGTACTGTAACTGTCTATGTACATACAGTATATAAATGTGACAACACACACTATTTATTAAAATAACTATTTCTTTTTTCTTTGCACAAATGACAAATGGCCCTGCACTTGTTGAAAGGACTGTATACAGAAGCGTCCAGGCGCTTTGGACATGTGCTCATTCTGGACCAACGTAGGTAATAATGCACTAGAAAACTGAATGAGTAATCACCAGTTGTAGCGTAAAAGAAAAAGGGGCTTAAATAATGAATACAAATCTCAGCATCAACAGGAATCTCTTATGACCAGTTATCCAATCTGAAAAACAGTGTGACTCTGTGTATCGATTCATGCCTCGTTGAGAAGTCATTAAGAAATAATGATTTTTTAAGGGATTAATACTTATATCTAATTTAGGTCTTTACGTGATGTATGTAACAAAATATTGCATTATTTGTTCACAATATTATAAATATATCTGTATTGTTATATATGCTATTCAAGAAATTATTACTTTTATTCATCAAGGATGCATTAATTTGGTCAAGTGACAGTAAAGACAGTATAAGGTTATTTTTATATTATTTGACCTTTCTATTAATCAAAGAATCTTTTTTACACTGATAATAATAGGAAATGTTTTCTAAAAATTGATTTATTATAATGATTTCTGAAGGATTGTGTGACACTGAAGTTGTCTGACAATTCAGCTTTGAAGCTGAATAAATTCCTTTTTAATATATGTTATAGTAGAAAACAGTTATTTTACATTTAAGTAATATTCCAAAATATTACTGTTTTTGCTGCATTTTTGATAAAATAAAATACCTCTATATATCCTAAAACTTTTAATAGGTAGTATACAGTTTGTGAAAAATAAAATGTTTTTTTAAATAAATGAATTAATGAAATAAACATTTAGAGTGGAAAGTTTGTAGTTATTTAAAAACTGTAGTGATCACTTTATTTTTACAGTGCATAATGTAAAGTGCAAAGTTTAAAACCCTTTTTTTCTTTTTCTTTTTTTTGCATAACAATTAGTAGACAGGTGAGTAAATGGTCATTTGCTGTTGTCTAGAAATTTTCTTTTTTTTTTCTTTTCTTTTTTTTTATGTATCGCTGTACAATTCATCACCCGAGGCCAGATAACCCCAAACTCATGTTTTAGCAGGTGTAAACAGTGTCAGAGATAAAGCACTGTGTAAGGTCCTTGTGAACAGCACTGTGCTTTAAAATGCCACCTTCGTAACTGCTTCAGACTGAACAGCCCTCAAGATGGCCATGAACAATGTAAGAAAAAGACTACAGAAACTCTTTAATGACATAAAACAACATCTTAAAAATCATGAATATGGACATTAAAATTAAAGGAGGAAATAATCTGTTAGGGCTCGTTCTTCACAGGATACTTTGCAGGATGAACCGTATGGCTTTTAGCAAGGCTCTTTTGGCTGTAAAGTGCTGAGTAATAACAGAGAGGTTAATGGAGAGTGTGAGACACCGGCCGATCATAATTGGGATTCAGAGACCAGGAAGTAATTAATGTGGCTTTATGAATGTTTTATCAGAGACACAGGAAAACTTTAGCAAGCTGTGGATTGTGTTAAGAGCACTCTCACTTTGTAACGGCTGGAAAATAAGAAACCTATTTAATTGTATTAGGTACTGAGCCATTTAAGTGGTTTTCCTTGTGATTGTTAGGGTGTTATAGATGGTTGCTAACTGTATTGTTATTTTTAACTAAAAACTATTACCAACTGGGTAGAACTTTATTTACAGTATGCGTAGGAAGGAGCGGTGTGGCCACCACCTCCAAAAGAATAGTCTCTCACATCTCCGGGCCGCCCGTCTCAGGGTCGCTTAGTCGCCTTCTGCGGCGCCGGCCTTCTGCGAGCGGCCCGGAGATGTGAGAGACTATTCTTTTGGAGGTGGTGGCCACACCGCTCCTTCCCCCAGAGAAGGGCCAGGTGGAGAATCCTTTGTTTCTTTTTCTGTTCATTCCGCCACAGTACTCAGGGCCTGCGGTACCCAAAAGGTCAAAGATAGAACAGTCCATTCCCTTTCCGGGCCAGGTACTCGTGGCCTGATGGTGCGCAGTCCAGGGCTGCCTCACATCAGCCTCAAGATTTGTTTGCAGTGGTCGACCTGAAGGACGCATTCTTCCACGTCTCGATTCTGCCTCAACACCGGCCACTTACAGTTCGTGTTCTAGGGTTGAGCATGGCAGTCCTCCTCTTCGGGCTCTCCCTGTCTCCACGGGTCTTTACGAAGGTCTTGGAGGGTGCCCTTGCCCCTTTAAGGGAAGTGGGCGTCAGGATCCTCAACGACCTCAACAATTGGCTCATACTCTCCTGGTCGCGAGAACAGTTGAGCGATCACAGGAATCTGGTGCTCCAGCACCTGAGCGAGTTGGGGCTTCGGTCAACTGGAAAAAGAGCAACCTCTGTCCAGTGCAGACGATCTCTTTCCCTGTGTGGAGTTAGACTCGGTGAGTATGACCAGGGCCGTGCAGAGACGTTTAATTGGGCGGGTGCTCAAAGTTAAAAAAGATAGCAGGCTAAATAACAGCAACTCACATTCATGACGAATATAATATGTAATGCTCAACACACAAAGGGCAATATCAACAAGTCACTCCCCTACACACCTCTCTCCATGACAGTAACTGTTACACTTTTATATAAAAGGGCTGCAAATGAACCAAACCCCCCAGTCTGACTTGAACATAAACACACATAACATCACTAATACAAAAACGCAACTGACTTGCTTAAATGACACAAAAATAAGTAAACTCTAAAGAAATACCCATGATGCACCGGGTGCAGAAGACCGTACCCGGCTCGTAACGAGCGCGCTATACACATAAAAAAAATAAATAAATAAAAAACTTTCAGAGGCTTCTGGGGCATATGGCATCCGCAGCCACTGTCACACCACTGGGATTACTCCATATGAGACAACTTCAGCATTGGCTGCACTCCCGGGTCCCGAGATGGGCATGGCGCTGTGGGGCATTCCGAGTGGTAATCAATCTTGCATGTCGCCGCACCTTCACCACCTGGACAGACGTTGTATTCTACGGGCCAAGTGTCTCGGCATGCTGTTATCACAACGGACAGGGGCACTGTATGCAATGGGCAAGCAGCCTCGGGGCTCTGGACAGGGCCTCGTCTGCTTTGGCATATCAATTGCCTCAAGCTTATGGCAGTGCACTTAGCCCTGCGGCGGTTCTGGCCAGTGCTGCACGGCAAGCATGTGTTGGTCCGGATGGACAACACTGCGACTGTGGCATACATCAACCACAAGGGGGGTGTACGATCACGTCACATGTCTCAGCTCGTCCACCATCTCGCCCTCTGGAGCCAGCACCAGTTCAAATCACTGCTTGCTGTCCACATTCCCGAGAGAGCTTAATCGTGCGGCTGACGTGCTCTAACGACAGCTTACGCTCCCGGGGAGTGGCGCCTCCACCCAAAGACGGTTCAGTCGATTGGTGGACCTGTTCGCTTCCCGCGAGTCCTTCCATTGCCAGTGGTATTATCCCTCGGCATGGATGCACTGGCAAACAGCTGGCCGCAAGTCCTATCCAAGTATGCCTTTGCCGCAGAGAGTCTTCTCGCACAGACACTGTGCAAGGTTAGGGACAGGTCCTCATGGTAGCGCCATATTTGCCCTGGTTTTCGGAACTCATGCTCCTTGTGACAGCCCCTCCCTGGCTCCCTTTGAGGAGGGATCCTGTGCACCCTGTGGCGTCCTGTGGATGCGGCAGACTTAAATACTATATATATATATATATATATATCTATATAAAGGAATATTAGTAACACCTGTTCAATTTCTCATTAATGCAATTATCTAACCAACCAATCACATGGCAGTTGCTTCAATGCATTTAGGGGTGTGGTCCTGGTCTCCTGAACTCCAAACTGAATGTCAAAATGTGAAAGAAAGGTGATTTAAGCAATTTTGACCGTTGCAAGGTTGTTGGTGCCAGACAGCTGGTCTGAGTATTTCACAATCTGCTCAGTTACTGGGATTTCTGCACACAACCATTTCTAGGGTTTACAAAGAATGGTGTGAAAAGGGAAAAACATCCAGTATCCATCCAGTAACATCCAACATCCAGTCCTGTGGGCCAAAATACCTTGTTGATGCTAGAGGTCAGAGGAGAATGGGCCAACTGATTCAAGCTGATAGAAGAGCAACTTTGACTGAAATAACCACTAGTTATTAGTTAACCACACAACCAGAGGTATGCAGCAAAGCATTTGTGAAGCCACAACATGTACAACCTTGAGGCAGATGGGCTATAACAGCAGAAGTGGGTACCACTCATCTCCATTACAAATAGGAAAAAGCGGCTACAATTTGCACAAGCTCACCATAATTGGACAGTTGAAGACTGGAAAAATGTTGCCTTGTCTGATGAGTCTCGATTTCTATTGAGACATTCAAATGGTAGAATCAGAATTTGGCGTAAACAGAATGAGAACATGGATCCATCATGTCTTGTTACCACTGTGCAGGCTGGTGGTGGTGGTGTAATACTGTGGGGGATGTTTTCTTGGCACACTTTAGGCCCCTTAGTGCCAATTGGGCATTGTTTAAATGCCACGGGCTATCTGAGCATTGTTTCTGACCATGTCTATTCCTTTATGACCACCATGTACCCATCCTCCGATGGCTACTTCCAGCAGGATAATGCACCATGTCACAAAGCTCAAATCATTTCAAATTGGTTTCTTGAACATGACAATGAGTTCACTGTACTAAAATGGCCCCCACAGTCACCAGATCTCAACCCAATAGAGCGTCTTTGGGATTTGGTGGAACGGGAGCTTTGTGCCCTGGATGTGCATCCCTCAAATTTCTATCAACTGCAAGTTGCTATCCTATCAATATGGGCCAACATTTCTAAAGAATGCTTTCAGCACTTTGTTGAATCAATGCCACATAGAATTAAGGCAGTTCTGAAGGCGAAAGGGGGTCAAACACCATATTAGTATGGTGTTCCTAATATAATACATGGTAAATATGTAATACTTACAGACAATTGGGTACAAACAGGCACGTTAATATACATTATACCTACACATTATTATACATACTACATGGTACATGTGTAGCACCTAAAGAAAATTATGTGGGAACAAGACACATACTGTGCTTGGTATATACAGTATGGTTGGTAAGTCCTAACCTTACAGTACATATACAAATATTTACCACGTGTATACCAAGGTATTTAAAACACATCAACTGGTCAATGGGGTTCTTCAGGTATCGGTCCTTGGACCCCTCCTCTTCTCCACATACACTACATCGTTGGGTCTCATCATACAAGCACATGGCTTCTCCTACCACTGCTACACTGATGACACACAGCTCTATCTCTCTTTTCAACCAGATGATCCAACGGTAGCTACACAGATCTCAGGCTGCCTGTGGACATCTTGGCATGGATGAAAGATCATCACCTGCAACTCAACCTGGCCAAGACTGAGCTTCTTGTCTTCCCTGCCACATCAACTGAAACACGACTTCACCATCCAGCTAGGTTCATCAACAAGTAACACATCAACTTCAGTCAGAAATCTTGGTGCAGTTTTTGATGACCAGCTGACCTTCAAAGAGCACATAGTAAAGACAGCTTGATCTTGCAGGTTTGCATTACACAACATCAGAAAGATCAGACTCTTCCTAACAGAGCATGCTGCACAACTTCTTGTCCAGGCCCTTGTCCTTTCTAGGCTGGACTACTGCAATGCTCTTCTGGCTGAACTTCCTGCGAGCACAATCAAACCTCTACAAATGACCCAGAATGCAGCAGCGCAACTGGTCTTCAATGAGCACAAACGAGCCCATGTTACAGCTCTCTTTGTCTCCTTGCACTGGCTCCCGGTTGCAGCTCGCATCAAATTCAAGACACTGATACTTGCATATAGAACAGCCACAGGCTCAGCACCTGCCTACTTCCACTCACTATTACAAATCCACATCCCCTCCAGAAGTCTGAGATCTGCGAATGAGCGACGCCCCGTGGTGCCTACACAGAGGCTCAAAATCAACGTTTTCATTCACTGTTCCTGGCTGATGGAATGATCTTCCCATCCCTATCCGAAATGCTGGATCCCTATCAGTCTTCAAACAACAGATGAAAACTCATCTCTTTTGACATTGCCTGACTTCATCCTAAGTAAAAAACAAAACAAAAAAACAACCTTTTTCTCTTTGTCTTTATTCCTTTTCCTTTCCAGCTTGTACTATTTGAACAAAACCTGAGGCTGGTATTACAAGCACTTGCTCTGTCCTCTGCCCTTTTTTTTTTAGAATAATTGCTTATAGTGTTCCCCAATTGTAAGTCGCTTTGGGTGAATATTATGATTATGATCACTTTAATAGTAATTTAACAATACAATTTGTATTGTACAATACAATTGCAACACAATAAAATTAATAGTACAATTTGGCATACCAAGTCAAAAAATTATGCACCAAATTTTAATTCAGGGTTACGGGTTTGTTCAAATCACTTCAGCCACAATAATAATTATCGCCTTAGCAAACTCCATTAATGATTCAAAAGTAACATTAATTTCTCTTTTTATAATGGACAAATAATTAATGGTTCTCTAAATAGCTGAGCTCATCAAGCACTGAATTTTAACACAGGCGTCTAAAAGGCTTTCACAGCTTTCAATTTTGTATACACAATGAACAAAGCCTTCATGAGAACAAAGCCAGGAATAAATTGCTATTGCATATAAAAATATTATCAGGCAAACCCATTCAAAAGCCTGTAACACAAGGGCAAATTACAACAAGCACCCTGCATAGGAATGCTAACACAGCCACAGCTCTATTGCACCTACAGTTCTCTATTTATAGAAACCAATGCAGCTGTTCTGCAAATGTGACATACAGTAGATTGCAAATGAAGCACGAGAAAAATGCTTAATTCAAAGATGAGCTTTGGATTAAAGCCTGAGTAGGTATATTACATGGTTTCTCTCCCCCTTCTGCATAGACTCGCATCTGCCCACTGCGACAGACTCAAAATTACTCTCGAGTCAGCTGATTAACCAGATGACATGTAAATGATGGCTCTACCACAATCCCAAATCATGACTGTAAATCCAGTTTAATTCCCAAGCAATCTATGCAACCATTGCAGCAGCTGTTTGCATGTTCTCTCGCCTGAGTTCTGCAATATTTACTGATAATCTAAACAATAATTCACTATTTAACTATACTAGAACTGTGAAAATCTGAGCCGGAGCATATTTATGAAATCCAAATTCATATAAAGATAGAAAATACTATTATTTGATACTATATTAGTGCTGTGAAATGATTAATCAAGAATAATCGCATCCAAAATAAAAGTTTTTGTTTCATTATATTTGTATGTGTGTAGTTATTATGTACAGTATATACAAATACATGCACATACAATATTATTATTAAAAGATTTGTCATAACCCAAATATTTAATATATTTCTCTTAAATATATATATATATATATATATATATATGTGTGTGTTTGTATTTATACATTCATAATAAATATACACACTACACGTGTTATGTTAACCAATTTATTTTTAATATATTTTGATTTTGGAATTTAAATAATCAAGATTAATCATTGAAAGCATTAATACATACACACACACACACACACACACACACACATATATATATATATACTAATTTTAATTTATATTTCATTTTTAATTCAATGTGTTACTTACCATTTCTTTGTAATTGTTTGTGAAATTTATTTTATTTACAGCTACAGCTGTTTATTTACAGAGTAAAAATAGTTTTTACAACAAATGTTTTTCAGTGTAATATGTTTTTTTTGGATTTCAAAACACAAGTAATATATGATGCAATATAACCAACCACTAAATTTGAAATTTTTTATAGATTTTGGACATGTCATTTTAAACTTTAGAACTTTAAATCTTTAAATCTATAATTAGTAAGAAAATTTCTTTGTTATTAAATATGAAGTTTACTAGCAATGTCCGAGTCATAATTGCTTCTATAACAATTTCTATCATTGAGAGAATTAGCAATTGATTGACAAATAAATTGCAATAATTTTGTGATAAATAATTTTTTTGTTAATTCATAGGAACAATATGGACTATAAAATGTCAATATTCTACGGTATTGCTCAATTGTGATTACAAAACTGAAATTAAGACATATGTCAAGAGTTGCTTTGCCATTTTGTGGAAATTTGCTGCCATCTAGTGAAATAACTTTGTATTTTTCTGTCACCAAAATACAAGATAAAATGTAGCACAACAGAGATGCCCAATGCTGTATTTTGCAATGGCTGTATTTTCCAAAGAGCTTAGGAATTCAAAGTCTGCATGAAAATAGCCCATTTTGTTTAAATAAGCAGATGAACGCAAGCAATGAGCAGTATTCTGTTCCTCACAGTTGACTTGCCCAAGGGCCTTGACAATGATTTAACTTTGATCAAATAAATTGTTTATAAGTAATCAACAAAGCTTGTAAAGTGCAATGTGCCCATCTGATTTGGGAGAAAAATGTCTGGGGTTAGTTTTATTGCTGTTCTGCTTTTTATGGTTATACATTTGCTTCTGTGCAGTTTCTTTTTTGTTTTTTGTTTGCTGCACCATCTGGACAGTATAGCTATGGCCTGTGAAATTATAACAAATACTAACTAAACAACAATAGTAATAAAAACATCCATTTGTTCCATCTTTTTTTTTTTCTTTTTGGTGCTACTTAATTTATTCAAATTCATTACATTGCAATTATTTTGCGTTATTATTGGACTTTAATATAAAATAAGCTAAAATAGTTATGCATTATTTGTTCATATTATTTTCAACATGACTAAGCTCCCCAAATACTGATATACTTTATAATATGCTTTATACTTTACTCTGATGCCTTCAAGTCTCATAAATAAAGTATAAATATTTTATATTTATATTTATGTTGATTTAACATACCTCAGGGTTGATCAAGTCTTAAGGTCGGTGGACAGGGTAAAGTAGGAAATATAGTGTCAACTAAACGCTATCATATTATTAATTAAAATTAGTTAATAATTACAAACAAGCAAAACACAATAAAAAAGCTAAACTATTATTGCTTTCTCCAGTAAAAAAGTTGTTGTCTGAATCAGGAGAAAAATATGTATCAAACAAAAACAGTTGGGGAAAAAAGCTGTTGAATATGATATGAGAGGGCAAGAGAATATGACATTTTTACTGTAGGATTATTGAGCATTGTTATGGATTATGGACTTTAGGTTTTAGATTAGGTGCAAAACTGCTGCTGATGTAAAGGTAAATTTCTCTAAATCTGTCTCAGTAAACAAACTCATCTACAACTCTGATGAACATTTTCAGAAAAATATATATACCCTATCTGCAGTTCCAGCTGGGACCATCAGGGGGAACACAATCACCACAATACTGAGCTCTTTGAAGTTTTGTGTAGCTAATTTTCTCCAGTTTTTGATGCAAAGCCACACTTAGACAGCAGGCCATCCTAAATGTTTGTCGTGTCAGTCTCACTCGCTGCTCTGCCAGGAAATGGGAAGAAGAACACAAAAAGTGACAGAGGCTTCTTTCAGAGGCTTACCATCTGATTAGCCTCTTTCTCCATTTATTCACTGCTTTACCAATCAATGGGAGATTGATTGAGCTTTTTGTGCTCTTCGTGTTACAATTATCTGGAATTCGAGCCAGAAAGGTTAATACCAGGATATAAAAGACTTCAGACAGTCTTGGGATTGAAAGTGGGCTGCTATTTATCCTAATCTCAACATTACAGCTTCTTACGGTTATTGTTTAGAACTTCTCATTTACTCTGCATTTATTATCTACTGCTAAGAGAGGACAAAGAGTTCATACACCACTATTATCAACTATGATGCTTTGCATTGGTAATAATGTCTCATTGGTTAACATTAGTTAATGCATTAACTAACATTTTAATGCATTTATTAACCTTTGTTAATGCTACTTACTGCACTTAAAATATTAATGTTAATTAACACTTAAGTAAATGTTGAAATTACCATTAGCTAAGATTAATAAATGCAGTAGAGGTTGTTTATTTATTACAAATACAGTTATGTACTTTAAAAATCGTGTATAACGTCTAGAATACTGCTCATGCTCAGCCTCCTAACCATTTCGCTTCACGTTTCGGTTCAGTTCTAACCACAGGCCCTCAGCAGCAGTAAATCTCAGATGCAGGACGCTGGTTGTGCCTCACAGGGAATCTGATGGATCACTCTTACCCTGCATATAAGCCAAGATCAAGAACCCAGCTCCCTGGAATACCGATAAGACTTGAGCTTCCGCAAAACTTCTCCTTGCACAAAAAAAAGCACCAAAAGTGTTTTATGCATTTAATCATGCATTTAAGTTTTTGCCTGCACTAGTGTTTTTTAAATTGTATAGTGACATTTTTAGTACAAATATTCCATCCTGCTTTTTCATAAGTATAGGGTCAAAACAAAATGCTGTTTAAAATAGTTATAGCATATCATTGTAGAGGACATGACAGGGTAATAATCTGTTACTTTATGTGTTTCATGTGTACGTTTTTTTTCCAATCTAATTTTACACACACACACACACACACATATACTGTATGTATGTATATATATATATACAGATGCATTAAACTTACCAAAAGTCACAGTTATGATATTACAAAAAATACTATTGTAGATTAATGTTATTCTTTTAAACTTTCTGAATCAGGAGGAAAACAATTTTTTTAGAAAACAATAAATTAAAATATAATTTTTTTTTTATAAATTAATAAAAAATAAATAAATTAATTAACAAAACATATTTATTTTAAACTGTAATAATATTTCACAATATTACTGCTTTTACTGTATTTTTCATCAAACAAATGCAGTCTTGACGAGTGTAACTGCCTAACAATAGAAAATCTTTCCGAACCCAAATCCTTGAAATGTAGTCTACATTTGTGTGTATATATATATATATATATATATATAACTACAAATGATTAAACAAATACCTATATATTTGAGTGAGTCAAAAAATGGTCGAAATAGAGCGAGCACATCATGTGTATCAGGATTAGTGTGTGTGTGTGTGTGTGTTGGCATGGTTAGTGGGAGGATATGAATCCAAGGCTATTTTGCCAGTGGAGAGATTCTGTATTAATAATGCAATGTTGTGATTGGATGCACTCAAGCCCCATTACTCATCGCTGAACTGATATAGCTCACCAGTAGTGTGAAGGTCACTTCACATAATGTGCTGGCTGTTTCTGACGATAAAGTGTGCTGTTTTGTCACCTATAGCAAAACTGCATCTTAGTGTGGGGTACAATTTAATGCCTTAATATAAGCTCCCTATCTGACTGGCTGTATAATCTTTCAGCTCAATGCTATATACAAATACAAATCCTGCCCAATAAGCTCAAATCTCATAACTGGCAATAAAATTGGTAATTTTTGCTTAAAAGGAGAACTAAATACATTCAATATATGCAACTGCTCACTATCTAGACAGAGTCATGACAGATTAAAACCTTGTCAAATCATTTTTTCACATGTTCCTGTAATGTAAGAAGTGGAAAATGAAATGTATAAGAGTGTCGTAGTGTTTTATGACACCTTTTTTTAAACAGATGAAAATGCTTCAGGGCTCCTTTTTAAGAGACTTCAGTACTGTATATAAAATTATTTTGTAGTCTTGTGGATCTGTTCATCTCTGGAAGATAAAACTGAATATTTTAAATAATTTATAAGCATTTTATCATCTTTCTCAAGTGAGTTATTTGACACATGCATACGAATACGCCCCGCTTTTAATTACATAGATTGAAATAGCAACATTATAAGGATTCTTCACCTGTGAAACTGAAAATTTGCTGAAAATACTCATCCGTATGCCATCTAATATATCGATCAATTAAAACAGATTTGGACATATTTAGCATTATACCAATTGCTCACCAATGAATCCATCGCAGTGAATGGGTGCCGAAAAAGCTGATAAATACTTCACAATGATACACAAGCAACCCACACCTCTCCAGTCAATCAGTTAATGTATTGTGAAACAAACAACTTGGTATTTATAAGAAACAAATGCATAATTTAGGCTTTTTAACTTTAAACTGTTGCTTCTTGCCAAAATATAAGTTACATTATGCTTTATCCAGTGAAAAAGTCAATTCTCCCACATAAGAATCCACGAACAATTTTGTTTAGATCTGTTTTGGACTGTTTAAGCTTGTAAATAGTGCTTAATCTGTGCATATTAGAAATTAACTAATTTACATCCAGGATGACATGAGGGTGAGTCAATTTTCCTCAAACTGGGTGAACTATTACTTTAAATTGTCTCTAAATTGAAGTATGTATACTTCTCTGCAACACAACCAGTAATGTATTTATAATCCACACCTGCGCACCGAACCTCACTGAATACATCACATACTCTGGAAGTACCAGGATATCTTATGTGCACTGTTTAGACAGTCACATTTGAGATTACAGCTGTGCAGCGGAGAGTCTCTCTCCACTCCACTCCACTCAGCTGCTTTGAATCACATCATTAGAAACCATTAGAGAGGAAAATCTGTGTCACCTCACAATTCTAGTTCAGTCCCTCTGGCTTCTTCAGAACTGATATGTGTCACTTATACTGTTCTCCACTGGTACAGAATATCCTCATCTCATCGGTCCACGGCAGGATTTCATGATTTATTACTCTCACAGCTTCTGTGCTAATTTCCCTGGTGCTTGGCCACTGCAGCTCTTCACTTTCTTGTTTCATACACATCCCTTGTAGCAGCTCTGGTCCTCTGTGTTTTATGACGAAAAGCCAGACGTTGACTGCAAGAATAAAAGAGAAATTCTGAATGAATCTTTTGAAAGAAATACTTGATCTAAACTTTATTGCATACAATTCTACAGGGTCCAAAAGTCTGAGACCGCGTTGAAATTCTGGGATACAAAATCTAATTTAAAACTGGATATTTTTTAAGTGAAAAAAAAGTTTTTTTTAGTTTTTTTTATCTGTCACCAGTCAAGTAAGTAAATGTCTGATGTTATTGCTTTTGACACTTTTAAAAAGTAGTGTATCATCTTTACTTCTTCTTTTAGGTAAATAAATGCAATCACATTTAAAGCAGTAGGACAGCATGTCTATCAAAATAACAATGCAGCCTTTTCACAAAAAAAAAAATCCCTCAAAAGGCAGACATGGGAAAAAAGCAAAGTTGAATGGACCTCATTTAAAAAACACAAGCCGAAGTGGATTTTCTGTGTAAATCACATTACATTCAATGCTGCAATTTGTGTAAAAGTGGTTTAGTGAATGATTTACACTGAAAGCCATTCTGCTCCTGCTTCATAAATGAGACCAAATTAACATAAAAGGTCCCATAAAACGTAATGGACCACATCCAGGGTTTTCAAGCAGGGTTCTGTGAAGATACATAGTATGTAAAATAATTTTTTAGAAAAATTTGAATGAACACTATCTAATGAACCGATAAGCATTCATGTTTTTAATGAACATAAAGAGTTACAATAAAAATCTAGATTTTTAAATTACAGTACGTTATGAAGGATGAAAACCACTGTTCTATATAAACATCATTGAATCTATGAGAATGGAAGTCAGCACTATAACACATAATCATTATCATCATCATCATCCCCACACGATTTTCTATCATCTTTGCTCATTTTATTCTGCCATGCAGATGTGACATTACAAAGACGACAGTTTTCAAAGCATCTCCATAGATTTCTGGGATCTGTTCATTTATTTATCGGGACTGCTGGGACTCACTTCACAGAAGCAAATCATCACTAGAGGAGGACATTTGAAGATTTTTTTTCAAAGTGTACTGATCATTTGGTAATATCAGAGATGCTTAAAAAAACTTTATGAAGAAAACAAACAACAAAAAAGTTACAGATTAGAAACTTGACAACATTTAGTATTTCTTTGTGTACATTTACGTGCTCTTATGTACATATTTGGCCTTTTGATATTTGTACACTTATATCCTGACATGACTTTACTTTCAAACAAATATCTGTGAGACAGAGAGAGGTTTATTGCAGGTAAGCAATTAAGTATGCGAGCGTGTGTCCCTTTGCAATATTTTAATCAAAACAATTATTGCAATAAAATGCTAACATACTTTGAAATTGAAAACCGGGAGAGCAAAATCTCAGAGGAGGTTTGTGGATATCTGAGCAACCGAAAAAGAGCAAATGGGAACTGATTCTCTGTCTCATTCTATTTTGAAGTTGTGTTCCTTCACTAATTGATCATTCTTCCTCCTCATCCACATTTGACATTGCTTTTAACTCCTCTCTTATGTAGTTAATTCCTTCTCTGTGTCTTTTTTTTTAGATTTCTCCACTAAACAAACTCTTCCAGGCATATCTTATTAAATAAATCTGCACTTATACAGCACCATCACATCTGAAGTCAAATTATCTAGTTTTAAATGAGTTTGGACAAGGACAGTTTTCCCACTGCTGCGGGAAAGTTTAGAAGGCATGTAAAAAAGCTTTTGCCATTGAATAGGTTTTACTGAGGGGAAAGATAGCAATTATTTTCTTAGATACACTTGATTGAATCTTAAAAATGGATTAAAAGCGAAAGAAATGGAATTTCCCATCACTCTAATGAAACTAAAACCCTTCCTGTGCAGTGAAAGTATTTTTAATGGACCAAAGGTGGAAATAAAACCTGAATATTAATTACCTTGGGAGGTGGTACATTCTAGCCTAGGGGACTTTTTATTTTATTTTATGAGATGTTGTGGAGTGATGTCAAGATGTCATTCCCCTGTACAGTGATGAATTAAATAGTGCACCTGCGCACCTGTTACTGTTGCCATGAGAAACGGCATTTGGCCAATCACAAATGCAAGTGTCAAATAAACAAAAACACCTGCAAGTGATTAAAGGTTTATGCAAAAGGGCCATGAAACCAAAGAAGGATGAACTTTGTTAGAACAATTGCGCTATTCTGCAAAATCCTCACATCGCTTTATAGTAATCATGGCATTTACAGCCATACCAAGAACATAAACAAAGATGAATATATATATATATATATATGCTAAAGTAATTGTTTTTTTCTTTTACCAAGTAGATCACCTAAGCCTCTTTTTTGCATTACAAGCAAGCAGTGGCACTTCCAGCTCAGCATAAACAGAAACAACAGCACATTTTGCTTTCATTCAGTTTAATACAATTAATATTAAGTGACTCAATTATAAACTAAAAATACTAAATTCATGAGAAATGATACTAAATTATTTATAAACTAATTATTAACTAAATATAAATTGTATCTAAAAATTGCATTTCAGAAGGAAGCTGTTGCAAACCGCGCCTCTGTGGCGCTCTCCGGGTGCCTGCGGCGGGAACCTTCACCTGAGTTCTAGTTTCCACCTGGACATTTTAGAGCCACGCACCTTGGGCACTTCACTGGGTCACCGCTGTGTGGAGGGGGCACCACGATCACTTCCCACCATATGCTGCCTTCATCAGAGAGTTCAGGGAGGTTTTCGACCACGCGGCTGACGGGCGTGATCCTCGCGACGAAATAATGACTCTCCACCAGGGGGCGACATCCGCGGCAGAGTACACCATGT